>JANJGN010000029.1:2494679-2736936 GCA_026770705.1 Isurus oxyrinchus | reverse complement strand
GGGAGGGTGGTGGGGGCAGGGTTGGGGGGGGTGTGTGGGGGAGAGGGGGAGGGTAGTGGGGGCAGGGTTGGGGGGGTGTGTGGGGGAGAGGGGGAGGGTGACGGGGGTGTGTGTGGGGGAGAGGGGAGGGGTGACGGGGAGAGAGGGGGGAGGGGTGGCGGGGGTGTGTGTGGGGGAGAGTGGGTAGGTGGCGGGGGAGAGGGGAAGGGTGACAGGGGAGAGGGGGGAGGGTGATGGGGGAGAGGGGGAGGGTGATGGGGGAGAGGGGGAGGGTGGCGGGGGTGTGTGTGGGGGAGAGTGGGTAGGTGGCGGGGGAGAGGGGAAGGGTGACGGGGGAGAGGGGGGAGGGTGATGGGGGAGAGGGGGAGGGTGGTGGGGGCAGGGTTGGGGGGGTGTGTGGGGGAGAGGGGGAGGGTGACGGGGGGAGAGGGGGAGGGTGGTGGGGGTGTATGTGGGGGAGAGGGGGAGGGTGGTGGGGGCAGGGTTGGGGGGGTGTGTGGGGGAGAGGGGGAGGGTGACGGGGGGAGAGGGGGGAGGGTGGCGGGGGGGGTGTGTGGGGGAGAGTGGGTAGGTGGCGGGGGAGAGGGGGAGGGTGACGGGGGAGAGGGGAGGGTGACGGGGGAGAGGGGGAGGGTGGCGGGGGTGTGTGTGGGGGAGAGGGGGAGGGTGACGGGGGAGAGGGGGAGGGTGACGGGGGAGAGCGGGAGGGTGACGGGGGAGAGGGGGAGGGTGACGGGGGTGTGTGTGGGGGAGAGGGGGAGGGTGACGGGGGTGTGTGTGGGGGAGAGGGGGTAGGTGACGGGGGAGAGGGGGGAGGGTGACGGGGGAGAGGGGGAGGGTGACGGGGGAGAGGGGGAGGGTGACGGGGGAGTGCTGCAGCTGGTGGACCATCTTGGTTCTCACCCGAGGTCCAATCTAGCACAATGTAAGCAGCAGCCATGATGAACTGGTAGAGCAGTCAATCCTCCGACCTCTAACGTGTGTTAAGTAACCACCTCCCCACACTTTAGTCCGCGCCTTCAGCCCATAACAGCTCCCTGTCGAGTAGCTCAGTCCGCAGCCAGTGCTGAGGATCTCCGGCTGTTCTCCGCAGCCTCCTCAACTTTGCCTTCCTTTCACTAGCAAGTTCCAGGAATCCTGGGAAACCCGTCCGCCCAGTTTAATTGTAGGATCCCCATATCAATATTACTCTAATTGGATGATTAACACATTGAAAACCTCAGGGTTCCCAAGGGGGCTGTGGGCAGGCAGCCAATCACATTGGAGTGTGGCCGCTCTGAGCCCTTTTGTCAGGTTTAATCCTCCTCCCAAACCCAGGGCCAAGCCCATGCACTCCTCCAGGTTAAAATCCCCCACCCTCCCCACAGTGTCAGTCTGACGTGTGGGAATGTACCTGAGTTCCTGGCTTTCATCTTGATTTCTTCCTGCTGGTCCCCAGAGCTGTCTTTCACCATCTCACTTCTCCCAGGAATTGATGATCCTTCACAACAGGAGAAAAGGAGTTCAGCATGATGTTTATCACACCCAGAAAGCCGTCTGCTCTCCTGTTATCGTCACACTGTCACTGCCACGTTGTCACTATCACACTATCACTGTCACACTGTCACCGCCACACTGTCACTGCCACGTTGTCACTATCACACTATCACTGTCACACTGTCACCGCCACACTGTCACTGCCACGTTGTCACTATCACACTATCACTGTCACACTGTCACCGCCACACTGTCACTGCCACGTTGTCACTATCACACTATCACTGTCACACTGTCACCGCCACACTGTCATCATTACACTATCACTGTCACACTGTCACTGTCACACAATCACTGTCACACTGTCACTGCCACACTGTCATCATTACACTATCACTGTCACACTGTCACTGCCACACTGTCATTGTTACACTGTCACTGTCACATTGTCACTATCACATAATCACTGTCACACTGTCACTGCCACACTGTCATCATTACACTGACACTGTCACACTGTCACTATCACAATATCACTGTCACGCTTTCACTGCCACACTGTCATTGTTACACTGTCACTGTCACACTGTCACTGTCACACTGTCACTATCACAATATCACTGTCACGCTGTCACTGTCACACTGTCACTATCACACTATCACTGTCACACTGTAGTTAGCACTCTCACTTCTGAGGAACGCTGCAGTCCAAGTGATGTAGGTACACCTACAGTGCTGTTAGAGAGGGAGTTCCAGGATATTGACCCAGCGACAGTGAAGGAACAGCGATATATTTCCAAGACAGGATGGTGAGTGGCTTGGAGGAAACTTCCAGGTGGTGGTGTTCCCATGTGTCTGCTGCCCTTGTCCTTCTAGATGGTAGAGGTGGTGGGTTTGGAAGGTGCTGTTGAAGGAATGGATGCATTTGGCTCTCTCCACTCCCCAAACCTATGTCCAGTCTCCATACCTACCCCACCTCCACTCATCCAGCCTCCATACCCTACTCCACACCCCCTCATCCAGCCTCCATACCCTACCCCACCCCACTCATCCAGCTCCATACCCTACTCCACACCCCCTCATCCAGCCTCCATACCCTACGCACCCCCACTCATCCAGCCTCCATACCCTACCCCACCCCCACTCATCCAGCCTCCATACCCTACTCCACACCCCCTCATCCAGCCTCCATACCCTACCCCAACCCCACTCATCCAGACCCCATACCCTACCCCACCCCCACTCATCCGGCCTCCATACCCTACCCCACCCCCACTCATCCAGCCTCCATACCCTACTCCACACCCCCTCATCCAGCCTCCATACCCTACGCACCCCCACTCATCCAGCCTCCATACCCTACCCCACCCCCACTCATCCAGCCTCCATACCCTACTCCACACCCCCTCATCCAGCCTCCATACCCTACCCCACCCCCACTCATCCAGCCTCCATACCCTACCCCACCCCCACTCATCCAGCCTCCATACCCTACCCCACCCCCACTCATCCAGACCCCATACCCTACCCACCCCCACTCATCCAGACCCCATACCCTACCCCACCCCCACTCATCCAGCCCCCATACTCTACCCCACCCCCACTCATCCAGCCCCCATACCCTACCCCACCCCCACTCATCCAGCCCCCATACTCTACCCCACCCCCACTCATCCAGCCTCCATACCCTACCCCACCCCCACTCATCCAGCCTCCATACTCTACCCCACCCCCACTCATCCAGCCTCCATACTCTACCCCACCCCCACTCATCCAGCCTCCATACTCTACCCCACCCCCACTCATCCAGACCCCATACCCTACCCCACCCCCACTCATCCAGACCCCATACCCTACCCCACCCCCACTCATCCAGCCCCCCATACCCTACCCCACCCCCACTCATCCAGCCCCCCATACCCTACCCCACCCCCACTCATCTAGACTCCATTCCCTACCCCACCCCCACTGATCCAGACCCCATACCCTACCCTACCCCCCACTCATCCAGACCCCATACCCTACCCCACCCCCACTCATCCAGACCCCATACCCTACCCCACCCCCACTCATCCAGACCCCATACCCTACCCCATCCCCACTCATCCAGCCTCCATACCCTACCCCACCCCCACTCATCCAGACCCCATACCCTACCCCACCCCCATCTCCCTGCTCCCAAGCCGTGTTTTTCCCCCAGCTGCCCAGCCCCCCATCCCACCCAATCTGCCCCTCTCCTGCCTGTCCTGCCCCTGTCCTTCGCTCGAATCCTTCCCCCAGTTAAAATCCCTCCTTCATTCACATTCAGCCACGATGGCAGGTGATTGCTGCCCTAAATATTACAGCGGATTTAAAAAGCAGATGTATCACACTGTGGATATGGAGGAATCTCTTCATCCCACTGATGCTAAAGGAACTCTCTGGGCCGGCAAAGCTTTTGCAAATGCCCCCGTCTGTAAATCATAAAACAACTCCCCACTCCTCCCCCCAATCCTCCGCTCCGTTCACTGGAGGGAAGCAGGGTGGTTGTAAGGAAGCAGAGAGCACGGGTGGAGCATCCACTTGAGAAGGAGGCCAGAGTCAAAGAGGATAAAACACTGGTGAGGCCACAACTGGAGTATTGTATGTAGTTCTGGTCACCACATTACAGGAAGGACGTATTAGCTCTGGAGAGAGTACAGAGGAGGTTACAAGAATGTTGCCAGGGTTAGAAAAGTGTAGCTCTGAGGAGAGATTGGAAAGGTTGGGATTATTTTCCTTAGAACAAAGAAGGCTGAGAGGTGACTTGATTGAGGTGTACAAAATTATGAGAGGAATAGATAGAGTGGACAGGATAAAATTGTTTCCCTTGGTGGAGAATTCTAGAACCAGGGGACATTGATTCAAGATAAGTGGCAGAAGCTGTAGGGGGACATAAGGATGAGCTTTTTTTACACAGAGGGTAGTGGGTGTCTGGAATTCACTGCCCAAGTTGGTGGTAGAGGCAGAAACTCTAAACTCTTTTAACAAGTACCTGGATCTGCATTTTAAGTGCTGTAAGCTGCAGGGCTATGGGCCGGGTGCAGGAAGGTGGGATTAGAAAGGGCACCTGCGTGTCCTTGGGCTGGCATGGACAAGATGGGCCGAATGGCCTCCTTCCCTGCTGTAACTTTTCTATGTCTCTATGGATCCATGGCAGCATTGAGATTTGAACCCCACGCTAACCAAGCGAGAAATCAGCAAAATCTTACTGCCGGTTCTCCGAACTCAGCAGCAGCACCGGAACAGCACCGATATGGAAACTCACGGCCGCAGGCGCCTGTCACAGCATTCCATCATGAAAGGTGAGGGGCCTTCGATGATCAAGGGAACTCTCCACGTAAGATTACATTTTTACATTAGAGACAATCCCTGGCTCGTTTTAATCACTGTCATGTTTGGGTGAAGGGATTTGTGGTAATCAGTTCCTTGGTAGCCCGGAATTTGAAAAGAGAGACAGGCTGTCGAAACTTTTCGCCTCGGACTCTCATCAGGACAGAATTGCAAGAAGACCAAATTTCCAACCATCACATCAGTGGCAGGGATTGTCGGCCAAGGCTGAGGTTTATTTTCTGGCGCTGGAGCTGAGTGGGGGAGGGGGGTGGCGGGGGGGGGGGGTGGGGGGCGGTGGGAGAGAGGTGGTGCCGCAGGGTCTGGGACACACACACACACACACACACACACACACATAGACTAGTTCTAAGGGCAGGTTCAGTAGGCCTCACTAGGAGGCTCAGAGGTTTGTAAGGGTTTATGAGTAACTTAGGCCTGAATTTTGCCCTTGGCAGGCGCACACAATCGGTGGACCTGAGAGCAGTTGGGAAACAGGCCCCTGCACCACCCCCCCCCCCAGCGATTTCATGCTGCTTGTCCAATTAAGGTCTGTCCAGCGTGAAACACGTCTTCTCAATGGTGGGGAAGGGGCCGGGCGGGGGTGGGGGCAGGGGGCTGCTGGCCGCTGGGTCCAATGGCGACCCGGCGGACGGTTTACAAACGGCAGGGGCAGCTCCCTGGAGGCTGCCAGGGAAGAAACACACTCTGCGGCCCAGAGACTGAAGCTGCGGCCTCAATGCTGGCTGGAGACGCCAGGTGGGACGGCAAGTTGGGTGGGCACCCAGCCCCTCCCCTCCTTTTTCAGCAGGGGGCCTCTCGGTGCCCTTGGAGGGGGTGGTTGCCGGGAGGGGCACACTCGTTCCCAGAGAGGCCAGGCGGTGGCCATCACATCAGGCAAACAAAGCTTTGGGGGCGAGGTGGCAGCGGAGGTTGGCAGCCATGTCATTGTGCGGCGCACATGGGTGCAGTGCCGCAGAAGGTTCAACAAGCTGTTGTGCTTGGCGAGGGTGAGCACCGTGTTGGCATGAATCAGGCTGGTGAAGTGTTAAGGACTGGCTGTCCTGCTGTGGAGCTCAGGGGTGTTAGAGTCTGAGTGCCAACTGTCAATGACACCAGAGCTGGCCAAAGGGGTGAGCCCTAGCTGCTTGGACTGAGTGCTTTGAGGCTCGAGGGCCACGACTCAGATGTGCCCTGCGAGGTGTTCCTCAGCTGGGGTTGACCAGGCTGCAATGGTGCTGCAGGTAGAGAGCGGACTCATCAATGCTCCTCTGTCCTTTCAAGAGAAGACAGCCTGTATCAACACTGAGAGGTCACGGACTGGCAGAGGACCCCCCAAACCTCCTCATCCTCTCTAGGTACAAGCAGGAGACCTTGGAGCTGGAGAGACGCACCTTGTCCAGCTGGTCACGGAGAGGCTGGGGTGTCTGATGAAGGTAAGAGTGCGGTGCACAGAGGTGAGAGTTTCGGATTGTGTAACCATTCTTGTGTCGTTTCTTAATTGATGGGAGCCTCAAAACTGGAGTCCCTATTGATCATTGAAAGACGATAACACCATGATGCAGATCTCCATTGTCTCACCAGGATGCCTGGCATGCACAGTGACAGTGTGATGACTTAAACTAATGACATGTCATTGTTCTCCTTTAGATTCACTAGCACACACTCATTCACAGGACCCTGAAGAGCTACCCCTGACATCAGAGGACCACTGGGCTGCAGCTGCACCTGCCTCACACCCGCTCTCTGAACCAAGCACCAGCACAGATACCAGCATCTCGGTGGGCATTAGATGGCTGTCCAGTATCTCGGAGCACGGCGGTGAGGGCACTTCACACTCGCTTGAGGAGCAGGCGCAGGCAGCGAGTGCCCAGGACGCTGGCAGTGAGGGGACTTCTGGAGACCAGGATGATAATGAGTCGAAGGCTGATGATGGGCCTCTGGAGTTGTCCATTAGGTAGCAGATGCTGGATGTCCAGCTGGATGTGCGGGAGGATCTGGCGAAGATCCATGAGGGTATGCATGTCATGGTCTCTGTTCTGACCCTCAAGGCCAAGTGCACTGCCTCCTCCGCTGAGAGATTGGTGACTCTCATGGAGAGGCAGCTCCAGGGACAGAATTAGGGGTTCATGGGGTTGCACTCAGACCTGCAAGCCCTCATACAGGCAATGACCTCAGGTGATCAGCGTCAGTGTGGGAGAGGAATGAAGCACCCAGTATCCCAGCTAGGTGTCCGTCCATCAATGACGATCAGGGAGGTCCAGAGAGACCTCACATTGGCGCACGAGCTGCTTGTTGTATCTATGAGCTCCTCTCAGGGCGCTCTGGATGAAGGCTGCAGCCCCTCTGCCCCTCTGCCAGTGACTGTGATGAGGCTGCGATGACTGGAGAGATGCCAGCTGTGGCAGTGCCCAGTCAAGTCTCTGACTGTATATATTCAGATGGTCTGGAGGCTTGACAATTCTTCCAGATCTCTCTCTGGTCACACCTGGAGGATTGGTAGGCTCAGTGGCTTTGGGCCAGCTTTGTTGGCTTGGAGTTAGAACTGTAGGGCTCTGTTTCTGGCACTTGGTTGTTTCCTCTTGAGTCACTTTCTGTGCTCCTTGCTGTTGAATTTCTTTTTATTAACCATCCATCTTTTGTGGCCGGATACCATTTTGCTTATTCCATTCCTCCCGGAGGGAATGTTTGCTCTGTCATAAAACTATAATAAGTTTCATAATATGATTTATTTTTTATTCATTCATATGGGCTTCACTGGCTAAGCCAGCATTTATTGCCCATCCCTAATTGCCCTTGTTCAGAGGGCATTTTAAGAGTCAACCACATTGCTGTGGGTTTGGAGTCACATGTAGGTTAGACCAAGTAAGGACAGCAGATTTCCTTCCCTAAAGAGCATCAGTGAACCAGATGGGTTTTTATGACAATGGTTTCATCATGACTGTTAAATTTTTATTGCCAGGTTTTTAATTAAATTCAGATTCAACCATCTACCATGGTGGGATTTGAACCCAGGCCCCCAGTGCACTATCCTGGGTCTCTGGGTTATTAGTCCAGCAATAATACCACTACACCATCACCTCCCCATTGACCTGAATTAGGGGCTGTGCCTGATTTATCCCGATTTTGTTGATTTGGTTTTCATTTAAAAGATTATCACCTCCCCATTGTGGGCTATTGTAAAGTAGGTTTATGGGTGTGAGTGTAGATGGTTCTGTCTGTGTGGCTGATTTAATTGAATTAGTTAGTTAGACTGCAAGCTTGAAATTTATCAAAAGAAGTTAGGGGGAAAAGTTATTTGAAATGCTAATGAGTGAACATGGATGTGCTTTCAGCGTGTAGAGAGTGAAGGCAATTTGCATTTTTAGCTAAGTGAAGAGTTGTTTGGATTTGAAAGGGACAGTAGGATGTTTACAAGTAACAAGATAAATAGGGCGAGGTTATGATGTTTACTTTCCCAAAAGGTACTGACAGGAAAGATTTTTATATTATGGGAAATATTCAAAGATATATAGAACAATGGAATTGACATAGAGAGAAACATATATAAAGGAAGAAGGAAGGTGATGCTGTGGGGCCATGTAAGGTCTAACAGGGGTGTGTAAAACAGCCTTGGGGAATCCTCCAGCCATGTTTGCAAAAGCCTGCAATACCCCGTAACTAAAGTTGGAGAAAAGCCTTTGGAATTCCACTGTTGAGTGGGTGCTGTGGTAAGTTTGCTGGCTTGCTATTTAAATTTAAAATCTATTTTGGACTTGCCTCAAAGTGGGTGTGTAGTTGGGAGTCAGGTTAATCAGGAATTTTGGGATTTGATATCATATTAAGTAACTGTAATCTTATGTATGCGCTTTAAATCTTTTCTTTTGTTAATAAATGTTTTAATTTAGTTTTTAAAATTTCAAAGGTGTTAGCGGACTCATTACTTCTGAATTCAGTGCCCAAATCTCCTTGTAATAAATACAAATTGCAAACCCTTGGTGAAGCGTGGCTAAGTTTCCCTTGTGGATTTGATCCACCTGGCACAGATCACCTTCCACATCACCACAGCTCTGTTCATTCATAGGATGGACTCAGGTTTTCTTTTTCCATGGGGTCCATCATGTGCTTCCTAGAAGCTGTTGTTTAGAAAATGGAACCTTCATTTCCACTTGTTTCACAATTTCACCCAAATATTTGTTTGCCCTCTTATTTTCCAATTCTTTTAGGAGCTTATTAATCACACACACACACGCACGCACACACGCAGCCACACACACGTGACCACCCACTTGCAACCACATGCACACACACACACACAAACACGCACACACAACCTCATGCATGAGTATACATGTGCTCACACACGCACATACACCTCGGTGGAGAGGCTGTAGAGCAGTGGTATTGTCACTAGACGAGTAATCTGCAGACCCAGGGTAATGCTCTGGGGTCCTGGGTTTGAATCCCACCACGGCAGGTGGTGGAATTTGAATTTAATAAAAACCTGGAATTAAAAGTCTGATGATGGCCATGAAACCATTGTTAAAACAGAATTACCTGGAAAAACTCAGCAGGTCCGGCAGCATCGGCGGAGAAGAAAAGAGTTGACGTTTCGAGTCCTCATGACCCTTCAACAGAACTTGAGTTCGAGTCCAAGAAAGAGTTGAAATGTAAGCTGGTTTAAGGTGTGGGGGGGGGAGGAGAGAGAGAGAGAGAGCTGTGGTTGTAGGCAAAAGCAGTGATAGAAGCAGAGATACATTGCTGATTGTTGTAAAAATCCATCTGGTTCACTAATGCCCTTTAGGGAAGGAAATCTGCTGTCCTAGAATTGGACCTGACTCCAGACCCACAGCAATGTGGTTGACTCTTAACTGCCCTCTGAAATGGCAAAATAAGTTGTACCAAATTGCTAAAAACAAGTCAATAGAAATGGAACCAGGCGGATCACCTGGCATTGATCTAGGTACTGGAAACGAGAACGGCAAACCCAGCCCTGATAACCCTGCAAAGTTCTCCTTCCTAATATCTGGGGGCTAGTGCCAAAATTGGGAGAGTTGTCCCACAGACCAGTCAAGCAACAGCTCACATAATCATCCTCACAGAGTCATACCTTACAGATAATGTCCCAGACACCACCATCATCATCCCTGGGTATGTCCTGTCTCACCGGCAGACAGACCCAGCAGAGGTGGCGGTACTGTGGTATACAGTTGGGAGGGAGTTGCCCTGGGAGTCCTCAACATTGACTCCGGACCCCATGGAGTCTCGTGGCATCAGCCCAAACATGGGCAAGGAAACCGCCTGCTGATTACCCCGTACCATCCTCCCTTAGCTGATGAATCCAGTGCTCCTCCATGTTGGACATCACTTGGAGGAAGCACTGGGAGGTGACAAGACACAGAATGTATTCTGGATGGGGAACTTCAATGTCCATCTCGCCAAGAGTGGCTCGGTAGCACCATGACTGACCGAGCTGGCCGAGTCCTAAAGGACATAGCTGCTAGACTGGGTCTGTGGCAGGCGGCGAGGGAACCAACAAGAGGCAAAAACATACTTACCTCATCCTCACCAACCTGCCTGGCCGAGATACTGTCCATGACAGTATCAGTAGGAGTGACCACCGCACAGTCATTGTGGAGACAAAGTCCCGTGTTTACATTGAGGATACCCTCCATCGTGCTGTGTGGCTCTATCACTGTGCTAAGTGGGATAGATTTCGAACAGATCTAGCAACTCAAGACTGAGCATCCATGAGGGCTACCAGCAACAGCAGAATTGTACTCAAACACAATCTGTAACCTCATGGCCCAGCATATCCCCCACTCTACCATTACCATCAAGCCAGGGGATTAACCCTTGTTCAATGAAGAGTGCAGGAGTAGCATGCCAGGAGCAGCACCAGGCATACCTAAAAATAAGGTATTAACCTGGTGAAGCTACATCACAGGACTACTTGCCTGCCAGACAGCGTAAGCAGCAAGTGATAGACAGAGCTAAGCGATTACACAACAAATGGATCAGGTCTAAGATCTGCAGTCTTGCCACATCCAATCGTGAATGGTGGTGGACAATTAAACAACTCACTGGAGGAGGAAGCTCCACAAATATCCACATCCTCAAAGATGGCGGAACCAGTACATCAGTGCAAAGGATAAGGCTGAAGATATGGGCCCTGATAATATTCTGGCAATAGTACTGCAGACTTGTGCTCCAGAACTTGCTGCGCGCCTGGCCAAGCTGTTCCAGTAGAGCTACAGCACTGGCATCTACCTGGCTATGTGGAAAATTGCCCAGGTATGTCCTGTACATAAAAAGCAGGACAAATCCAACCCAGCCAATTATTGCCCCATCAGTCTACTCTCCATCATGAGGAAAGTGATGGAAGGGGTCATCAACGGTGCTATCACCCAAACACACTCACACACACACACTCACACACACACACAAACACACACTCCCAAACACACACACAAACACATAAACACACACACACACACGTACATGAAGAAATATTGGGTTTTGCATTGTATTTGCAGCTTTCACCTGGGATTTCTTGTCTGCAGCAACTCAACCGTTCCTGGATAGCTTTTGGATGTTTAAAATGTGAAAATAAACGTGGTTGTTTGACATTCAATCTGACGTAGCAAGGTCTGGTTACATGAACTGAGCAGCCTCTGTTGTAGCAGGCACACAGTATGTCGAATACATCAGTTAAACACTGATGCTGCCTCCAGCCATTTCCCGTCTCTGCTGGCTTGCGAGGCCCTGAGTAAATTCATTCTTTCCCTACGCTGGGATTCAGTCTGTCCACACATGGCATTTATTAAAACATATTAAAGTGCAGTAGAAGCCAGTTTGCACGTTTGGCCATATGGGAGATGGAGTTAATACTCTCTGGTGGATATGACTCACTGTGTGGAGTTTGCAATGTTTCAAGAAATTATTATCCCCCCTCACCTTCATCGTTGTTACTGCCTGCTTTAATACAGAGGCTGCCAGCTCTTACATAGGATTTACAGCACAGATACAGGCCATTCAGCCCATCTAGTCCATGCCAGTGTTTATGCTCCACACAAACCTCCTCCCAACTCCTCTTTATCTCAACCTATCAGCAATTCCTTCTATTCCTTTGTCCCTCCTGGCTTTACCCAGCTTCCACTTAAATGCAGCCACACTATTCGCCTAGCGAGTTCCACATTCTCACCGCTCTCTGGGTGAAGATGTTTCTCCTGACATCCAGTTGGATTTAATTAATGACGCTCTTATGTTTGTGGCCCCTCGTGTCTGTCTCCCCTACAAGTGGAGCCACCTCCTCGACATCGACCCTATCAAGCTCCTCGGCTGCATGTTCTAAAATACTCTCCTCTGCTACCATTACAGGGCAGGCTGGCAAGTACCTTCAGAGTTACAGCAACCAGAGCCTGCAATCTGCACGTTGCAGCTCAATGGATGGGAATACACTCAGACACTGTATAGAAATTCTCAATATGCAGATCTCTCTGTCATCGGTTTTCCATTAAGTTTATTGCTATTCTCAACAACAACTGTGTGTAGGTACAAATCTACCAGTTAGGAGCCGGAGTAGGCCACTCGGCCCCTCGAGCCTGTTCTGCCATTCAATAAGACCATGGTTGATCTGGTTGTAACCTCAACCCCACATTCCCGCCTCCCCCCGATAACCTTTCACCCCCTTGTTTATCAAGAATCTATCCACCTCTGCCTTAAAGATATTCAAAGACTCTGCTTCCACCACCTTTTCAGAAAGGGAGTTCCAAAGACTCTCAACCCTCTGAGAAACAAATGCTTCTCATCCCTGCTTTAAATGAGCGACCCCTTAATTTTAAAGAGTGACCCCTAGTTCTAGGCTCTCCCACAAGGGGAAACATCCTCTCCACATCCACTCTGTCAAGACCCCTCAGGATCTTATATGCTCCAATCAAGTCACCTTTTACTCTTCTAAACTCCAGCAGATACAAGCCTAACCTGCCCAACCTTTTCATAATGCAATTAGCGTTGTAAAACATCCCAGGGCATTTTACGGGAGTGTTTGTGAATGAAATTTGGCGTTGAGCTACAGAGGGGGCATTTCAGGTTAGCTGGCCCAAGCTTTGGAACAAGTGTCTGAAAGGGGGGAAATGAGGGAGAGAGGTGGAGAGGTGTAGGGAGGGAATTCCAGAGCTTGGGGCCTAGGCAGCTGAAGGTATAGCCACCAGCGAGGGTGTGAGTGATGCTCAAGAGGCTGGAACTGGAGGAGTTCAGAGATCGCAGAAGGTGGGAGCTGGAGTTAAAGGAGATTTCAGAAATAGGGGAACAGACGAAGCCATGGAGGAATTTCTCACCCTGTTCCCCATTTTGTTTCCAGGGGACTTGACTAGAGAAGCTGGGATTGTTCTCCTTAGAGCAGAGAAGGTTAAGGGAAGGGTTAATCGGGGTGTTCAAAATGACAAGGAGTGGGATTTTGAGGTCAGCGGGCAGGTGTGATTGGCGGGTCTGGGGGAACAGACCGCGATTGGCCCCCGACTGCGAGTTCACGCTGGCTGGCCAATTAACAGTCAATCATTTCCCTGCAATAGTTTGGTTTCTTTTACGCAGCATTACCAGGTTCAAGATGCAAACATTTCCTAATTTTTCATTCTTTTGCTGCAGGCCGTTTGTGACTCTCTCTGGGCTGAAACCTTTGTAGATTATTCATCCTGGGTTATCGCTTCAAGTTCCGCCCCAGAGACTTGAATGCAGAACCTAGACTGACCCTCCAGTGCAGTACCGAGGGAGTGCTACATTGGCAGAAATGCTGTCTTCCAGATGAGGTGTTAAACTACAGACCTCTCTGCCTTCTCAGGGTGCATGAAAGCTCCCATGCACTATTTCCATCTGGTTCCTTGGTCAATATTTACCCCTCAATCAACAGTTCCACAAAAGAATTATCTTACTGCTGTTTGTGGGAGATGCTGCACACACATTGGCTGCTGTATTTCCCGGATTAAAACCTTGGCTGCACTTCAGAGAGTTCTGAGATTGTGAAAGGCACCATTTAAATGGAAGGCAGCGAGCTCTTACTCTTCAAAAAATAGCCCACATCTTCTTCTAAAATTGCCTAGTCCCTGACTGGATCACACCACACGCCCTACAATCTGACCACAGTCCCGCCTCTCAATGACTCACCTCCTGATTGGCCACAAACCTCTCCGACCTCACCCTGGTGACTGACCCCAGAGGTGAAGTCTGCGGAAAGGCTGGGCAGCCCTGAGCCACTTGAGGGCGGCCTGGGGGAGGGCGTGGCCACTCAGGCCGCAAGTGGAACATGAGGAACAGCTCAAATTGTGACCATGGCCATCCAAGTCAGACCATCATCCCCACGCGTGCTGAACTCCCACCCTGAGAGATCCATTCCTGCTGGCACCACAACAATTGACAGTGCGACAGCGGAAGCCGTTGAATAGTTTGTTACCCTCAACATTGAACTAGAACTGAAGAAGGAAGGGATGATTGGCAAGGGGAATGGGGTTTGTAGTGAAGTCTTGCTACAACTGTACAGGGATTTGGTGAGACCAAACCTGGAGTACTGTGGACAGTTTTGGTTACCTTATTTAAGGAGGGATTGCATTGGAAGCTGTTCAAAGAAAATTCAACAAGTTGATTCCTGGGATGAAGGGGTTTGTCTTATGAGGAGAGGTTGAGTAGACCATAAGACATAGGAGCAGAAATTAGGCCATTCAGCCCATCAAGTCTGCTCCACCATTCAATCATGGCTGATAAGTTTCTCAACCCCATCCTCCCACCTTCTCCCCATAACCTTTGATCCCCTTACCAATCAAGAACCTATCTATCTCAGTCTTAAATACACTCAATGACCTGGCCTCCACAGCCTTCTGTGTCAATGAATTCCATAGATTCACCACTCTCTGGCTAAAGAAGTTTCTCCTCATCTCTGTTCTAAAAGGTCTTCCCTTTACTCTGAGGCTGTGCCCTCGGGTCCTAGTCTCTCCTACTAATGGAACATCTTCCCCACGTCCACTCTATCCAGGCCTTTCAGTGTTCTGTAAGTTTCAATCAGATCCCCCCCTCATCCTTCTAACCTCCATCGAGTATAGACCCAGAGTCCTCAAACGTTCCTCATATGTTAAGCCTTTCATTCCTGGGAACATTCTCGTGAACCTCCTCTGGACCCTCTCCAGGGCCAGCAAATCTTTCCTGAGATACAGGGCCCAAAATTGCTCACAATATTCTAAATGTGGTCTGACCAGAGCCTTATAAAGCCTCAGCAGCACATCCCTGCTTTTATATTCTAGTTCTCTCGAAATAAATGCCAACATTGCATTTGCCTTCCTAACTACCGACTCAACCTGCAAGTTAACCTTAAGAGAATCCTGGACTAGGACTCCCAAGTCCCTTTGCACTCCAGATTTCTGAATACTCTCCCCATTTAGAAAATAGTCTATGCCTCTATTCTTCCTACCAAAGTGCATGACCTCACACTTCCCCACGTTGTATTCCATCTGCCACTTCTTTGCCCATTCTCCTAACCTGTCCAAATCCTTCTGCAGCCTCCCCATCTCCTCAATACTATCTGTCCCTCCACCTATCTTTGTATCATCTGCAAACTTAGCCAGGATGCCCTCAGTTCCTTCATCTAGATCATTAATGTATAAAGTGAAAGGTTGTGGTCCCAACACTGACCCCTGCGGAACTCCACTAGTCACCGGCCGCCATCCTGAGAAGGACCTCCTTATCCCCACTCTCTGCCTCCTGCCAGACAGCCAATCTTCTATCCATGCTAGTACCTTGCCTCTAACACCATGGGCTCTTATCTTACTGAGCAGCCTCCTGTGCGGCACCTTGTCAAAGGCCTTCTGGAAGTCCAAGTAGATAACATCCACTGGCTCTCCTTTGTCTAACCTACTCGTTACCTCCTCAAAGAATTCTAACAGATTTGTCAGGCGTGACCTCCCCTTGATGAAACCATGCTGACTTTGCCCTATTTTACCATGCACTTCCAAGTATTCTGAAATCTCATCCTTAATAACGGACTCTAAAATCTTACCAGTGACCGAGGTCAGGCTAATCGGCCTGTAAATTCCCGGTTTTTGCCTCACTCCCTTCTTAAACAGGGGGGTTACACTAGCGATTTTCCAGTCCTCTGGGACCCTCCCTGACTCCAGTGATTCCCGAAACATCACCACTAACCCCTCCACTATCTCTTCAGCTATCTCCTTCAGAACTCTGGGGTGTAATCCATCTGGTCCAGGTGATTTATCCACCTTCAGACCTTTCAGTTTTCCTAGCACCTTCTCCTTGGTAATGGCCACCATACTCACCTCTGCCCCCCGACTCTCTTGAACTTTGGGGATGTCACTCATGTCTTCCACCATGAAGACTGACGCAAAGTACCTATTCAGTTCCTCCGACGTTTAGGTTGGGCCTGTACACATTGGAGTTTAGAAGAGTGAGAGATGACCTCATTGAAATGTATAAGGTTCTGAAGAGGCTTGAGAAGGTTGGTGAAGTGGGGGAGGGAATCTCAAACTAGGGGGTGCAGTTTAAAAATAGGGGTTCTCCTATTTGTATTAGTTTGTGGAATTCTCTTCCCCAGAGAGCAGTGGAGGCTGGGTCAATGAATATATTCAAGGTAGAGTTGGAGGGATTTTTGATTGGCAAGGGAATTAAGGGTTATGGGGGATAGACAGGAAAGTGGAGTTAAGGCTATAATCAGGTCAGCCATGATCTTACTGAATGGTGGAGCAGGCTCGAGGGGCCGAATGGTCTATTCCTTCTACTATTCTTTATGTCCTTATGTAAATGTTCTTGCCTTCACTCTCTATTCTGGGGGTGGGGGAAAGGAGAGAGGATGTATTTGAGGGTCTCGAGGAGGGTGGAGAAGGAGGTGGGGGTGGGAGGGGGGACGAAGGGCAGAGTACCTCTGAGACGTGGGTTTTGTGTAGGATTTAGAGAGGGTGGGGGAGTGAGGGATCCAGGTGGCAGAGGTGCAGTGACTGGAATCTCCCCCGGTAGTGAGAGGATAGGGAGGTCTTCAGATTGACTGAAGAAATTGAAAGGCAGAAAGGAGGAGGAGGAAGGAAACAAAACATCAATGAAGGAATGTCTGACTGCACCTCATAAGAACATTAAGACGATGATCAGGTCCCCATTTTAAATTGCGGATTTTTGTCTGTTATAATCAACATGCCATCGCTTCTGAACAATGAGCTGATGCCAAGTTAATGAGGTAGTTTTTGACGATCTTGGGGTTAGCTCTACATTCCCCTCGCCTCCAAGCCCAGTATAGCTTCCAGTCTCAATATAAGACCATAAGACATAGGAGCAGAAATTAGGCCATTCAGCCCATCAAGTCTGCTCCACCATTCAATCATGGCTGGTAAGTTTCTCAACCCCATTCTCCTGCCTTCTCCCCGTAACCTTTGATCCCCTTACCAATCAAGAACCTATCTATCTCAGTCTTAAATACACTCAATGACCTGGCCTCCACAGCCTTCTGTGGCAATGAATTCCATAGATTCACCACTCTCTGGCTAAAGAAGTTTCTCCTCATCTCTGTTCTAAAAGGTCTTCCCTTTAGTCTGAGGCTGTGCCCTTGGGTCCTAGTCTCTCCTACTAATGGAAACATCTTCCCCATGTCCACTCTATCCAGGCCTTTCAGTATTCTGTAAGTTTCAATCAGATCCCCCCTCATCCTTCTAAACTCCATCGAGTATAGACCCAGAGTCCTCAAACGTTCCTCATATTTGTCACATTTACTCATCCTGAATAGGCCCCAGGCCTCACCCGCATCAGCACCAGCACCTGGTGTCACCGGGGTGGGCCTGAGCTGTGGCTTTCTCCCCTCCAGCTGTGTTGAATCCTTCCTTGGTATGTGGTCCGGGAGCCCAGTACTTTCTGGCCTGATTTTATCTTCAGACCTCTCTCTGGGCCTCCACTCTCATAATCGAAGTAACTGGCTGCTTTTTGGCCCTTAGGCCGGGATTTTGGAGCCCATCACCGCCAGCTGGATCTGGCGGGGAATTCAATAGCTCGCTGGCCCCTGCACAGGGGAATCCACCACCGGAGGGGCTGGAAAATTCCGCCCCTTCCTTTTAAACCTGTAGATTTTTCATCATTTTCTAGAAGAGTTTCTCTTGGTGTGTGTGTGTGTGGGTGGGGGGGGGGGGATGGGGGGAGGGGTGACAGTAGTTTATCTATGATATCCTTTTGCCTTTTTGCCTCTCTTAATGGGGGGGGGAGGGTGGTGAAAGGAGAGATAGTGGATTACTGGTAATGTCACTAGTAGACTGGTAACCCAGAGGCCCAGACTTATGCTCTGTGGGACACGAGTTCAAATCCCACCATGCCAGCTGATGGAATTTAAATTCAATTAATAAAAACCTGAATTGAAAGCTAATCTCAGTAATGGTGGCCATGAAACTATCATGAATTGTCATAAAAGCCAACCTGATTCACTAAAACCTCTGGTTTCCTAATGCCCCTTTAGGGGAAGGGAAGGGAATCTGCCATCCTTACCTGGTTCTGGCCTACGTGTGACTCCAGACCCACAGCAATATCGTTGTCTCTTCCCTCTGATGGGTCCAGCAAGCCACTCAGTTCAAGGGCCACTAGGGATGGGCGACACATGCTGGCCTTGCCAGTGACACCCACACCCTGTGTAAGAGTAAATAAGAGAAAAATGTTCTCAACTAAGAGAACCAATTCACTCCCCTTTGACCTCTCCTGATTTTAAGAGATAGCTCACATGTTTTTTTGATGAGACCTGAAAGGTCCTGAGCTCCCTGAAGCATAGATACATTGAGGAAGAAGGTTGGCTGAGTTCAGAGGGTTAGACATGAGTGCGGGGGAACAGAGCCAAATTGCATAAGTGGTAAAAACCATGCAAGAGGGAACTCACTGTGGGCAAGTGGGAGGCTATCCACTTTGGACCCAAGAAAGAAAAATTGGAATGTTTTCTAAATGATGAGGAACTAGGAACTGTAGAGAAGCAAAGGGCTTTGAGAGTCCCATGTTCAAATAATTAAAATCTCATAGATAGGTACAAAATATGTCTTTTCTTTATTCTTTCATGGGGTGTGGGCTTCTCTGGCTGGGCCAGCATTTATTGCCCATCGCTAGTTGCCCTTAAGAAGGTGGTGATGAGCTGCCTTCTTGAGCCGCTGCAGTCCCTGTGGTGTAGGTACAGCCACAGTGCTCTTAGAGAGGGAGCTCCAGGATTTTGACCCAGTGACAGTGAAGGAACGGCGATGTATTTCCAGGTGTGGGTGGTGTGTGGCTTGGAGGGGAATTTGAAGGTGGTGGTGTTCCCATATGTCTGCCGCCCGTCTCTTTTTAGGAGGTCTTGGGTTTGGAAGGTGCTGCCTAAGGATTCTTGGTGAATTCCTGCAGTGTATCTTGGAGATGGTACACACTGCTCTCACTGTGTGTCGGTGGTGGAGGGAGTGAATGTTGAAGGTGGTGGATGGGGTGCCAGTCAAGTGGGGCTGCTTTGTCCTGGATGGTGTTGCTTTTCCCAAGCTGCATTCATCCAGGCAAATGCAATTTCAGAAGAACTGTCCTTTACTTGCGTAAGGGGGTTGGAATATGAAGGTTAGAAAGTGATGCTGCAGCCACAGAGAGAGCCTTGCTTAGGAGTAAAGCACGCAGTCCTGGACACCACACCTCAGGAAGGACACACTTGGAGGGGGTGCAGAGTAGATTCACTGGAACTATACTGGGGCTTAAAGGGTTAAATTTCGAGGACAGGTTGGATCAATTGGCTTGTGCTCTCCGGAGTGTAGAACATTAAAGTCCAATCTGACTGGAGTGTTTAAAATGTTAGAAGGAGGGGAGATTCGGAGAAAATATCTCCTCTGGTGGGCGAAGGCAGAACAAAGTGACATAGCCTTCAAACTAGAGGCATGTTAGGAGGGAAATCAGGAAGAACCTTGAGGAGTAGCGGAAATCTGGAACTCTCTCCCCTGAGAAACACTATGGATAGTTGGGGGGGGGGGGGGATCAATTGGGGGTTTGAAGATTGAGATTGGTAGTTTTTCCTTGCTTAGGGTGTAACTGGATGGGAATATGGGTGGAGTAAGTGGAGGTGCAGATCAGCGCATAGTGCAGCAGGCTCAAGGGGCTGAATGGCCTCCTCCTGATCCTAACGGACCTGGATCCTGAGCAGCCTCTTTCAGGCAGGTTTCATCAAGTAAACATTGAGCATAAAGCCCAGGGCATGCAGGGTCTCTCAGCTGCTAAGCTTAGCCACTGGTTAGCGATGGTGAGGTGTGCACCACTTACCCAGCTCGGGGTGATAAGAACATAAGAAATAGGAACAGGAGTAGACCATTCGGCCCCTCAAGCCTGCTCCACCTTTCAATAAGATTAAGGCTGATCTTCTTGCGTTTCAATTTCCACATTCCCATCTAACCCCGATAACCTTTCATTGCCTGACAAGAATCTGTCTACCTCTGCCTTAAAAATATTCAATGACCCTGCCTCCACCACCTACTGAGGCAGGGAGTTCCAAGGTCGCACTACCCTCTGAGAGAAAAGCTTTCTCCCCATCTCGATCCTAAAAGGGCGACCCCTAATTTTAAAACATTGTCCCCTAGTTCTGGACTCACCCACAGGAGGAAACATTCTTTCGACATCCCCCTTGTTAAGGCCGTTTAGGATCTTGTAAACTTCAATCAAAACACCCCTCACTCTTCTAAACTCCAGTGGAAACAAGCCCAGTCTGTCCAACCTTTCCTCATAAGACAACGTGCTCATTCCAGGTATCAATCTAGTAAACCTCCTTTGAACCACCTCCAATACATTTACATCCTTCCTTAAATAAGGAAACCAAAACTGCACACAGTATTCGAGGTGCAGTCTCACCAAAGCCCTGTATAACTGAAGCATAACATCTCTTTATGTTCAATCCCTCTTGTAATAAAGGATAGCATTCCATTAGCCGCCTTAATTACTTGCTGTACCCGCTATCAATGCTGCCTTGCAAAGTGGTGTGTGCTGGGGGTGATCGCTCCCAGTGCTCATGGATGATACCAGTTCAACATTGGGATCTAGGGTCAACTAGTGGCTCATCAGCTACACTTGGTTTCGCAAAGTCCTGGGCTCCATCTTTGACTATCCTTCAGTCCCACTCTTGCTGATCGCCATGACTTGCCTATCCCCAGTAAACTTATTTGATTATCCTTGTCCTTGCCCTGCACCCTCACCCCTCAGATTCTGCCTCACAGCTGGATGGGGGAATCAAGTTCCTGTTATTGGAAGGATTGGAGGAGGGGAGGGGGTGGAATATTATTCGAGTCAATCATCTCAGCTCCAGGACATCACTGCAGGAGTTCCTCAGGGTAGCATCTTAGGCCCAACCATCTTCAGCTGCTTCATCAATGACCTTCCCTCCATAATAAGGTCAAAAGTGGGAATTTTTGCTGATGATTGCACCATTCACGACTCCTCAGATACTGAAGCAGTTCATATTCAAATGCAGCAAGGCTTGGACAATATTTAGATTCTGGCTGATAAGTGGTAACATTCGCACCACACAAATGCCAATCAATGACCATCTCCAACAAGAGAGAATTTAACCATCTCCCCTTGATGTTCAATGGCATTACCATCGCTGGATCACCCACTATCAACATCCTGGGGGTTACCATTGACCAAAAACTGAACTGGGCTAGCCATATAAATACTGTGGCTACAAGAGCAGGTCAGAGGCTCGGAATTCTGTGGTGAGTAAGTCATCGACTGACTCCCCAAAGCTTGTCCACCATCTACAAGGCACAAATCAGGAGTGTGATGGAATACTCCCCACTTGCCTGGATGAGTGCAGCTCCAACAACACTCAAGAAACCCGACACCATCCAGGACAAAGCAGCCCACTTGAGCTGGTCCCCATCCACCACCTTCAACATTCACTCCCTCCACCATTGACACACAGTAGCAGCAGTGTGTGTACCATCTACAAGATGCACTGCAGCAACTCATCAAGGCTCCTTAGGCAGCACCTTCCAAACCCTTGACCACTGCCACCTAGAAGGACAAGGGCACCACCACCTGGAAGTTCCCCTCCAAGCCCCTCACCATCCTGAGTTGGAAATATATCGGCCGTTCCTTCGCTGTCGCTGGGTCAAAATCCTGGGACTCCCTCCCTAACAGCACTGTGGGTGTACCTACACCACATGGACTGCAGCGGCTCAAGAGAAATCAGGGATGAGGAATAAATGCTGGCCTTGCCTGCATCCAGTGAATGAATAAAGAAAGGTGGTAGGTGAAAGGTCATGCCTGTCATTGGTGGGGCTGATGCGTGTGCGATGCTCCTGGCTTTGCCATTCCCACATGCACGCTGTCCAGTTTGATCCATCAAGCCCCACGAGTGATTAAAGTGGAACTTTCCCCAATATCTGAATCATTTTGCGAGATCCCTGCAGTCCTGCTCCCAAAGAGTTAACATCCGAGTGGGTTGCACGCACTCATTCCAACATCTGTGAAGATCAGTTATTTAAAGGCACATGCTCCCTGCACTCAGGAAACAAAACGTCTTTGGCAAACTGTGTTTAATGGTGTGGTGGGGTGGGGAGGGTGGTGGGGGGGGTGGTGGGGAATGGGAAAGGGCGCTTCCATGAGTTGTAATGTGCAACATGACAAAATATTTGAGGTGAAGGCAAAACCCACTTTGTAAGAAAAGCTCGCCCCTTTAAAGCCTCTTTGAAGTCAGAACCATATACACTTCTTCGGATGACATGGGACCCCTCTCCTGCCCCACGATGCCAGGCAGCCGGAATTCTTTGCCGTGTCTAAGTTTGAATGAGATATATTCTCTCGCGTGTTGCCTGTGAATTCGGCAGCTGCTGCATCGTATCATGTGCTCTGCTAGCTCCACTTCTCCATTATCTCTGGGTTCCTTTCACACAGAAAGTTACAACTCAGGAATGGGCCAATCGCCACAACCAGCCCCTCTATCTAATCGGAGCAAGCAGCAGCTCGACAATGAATATCATCACTGAAAAACACTGTGCTTCTTAGTGTAGACTATAAAGCCTAATTTTTCTGAATGCTGGCTGGCAACTACGTATCTCCCAGGTAATATCCTGGCCAATTTACCAGTTAGCCCCACCCTGTACCGACATGGGGTGGAATATCCTGGCCAATATGCCAGGTATCTCCACCCTATGCCAGGGAAGTGGGAATATCGTGGGCAGTATGCCAAGTATCTTCACCCTATGCTGACATGGATTAGGATATTGCAGGCAATATGCCAGGCATCTCCACCCTATGCCAGGGAAGTGGGAATATCGTGGGCAGTATGCCAGGTAGCTCCCCAACATGTCAAACTCACAAAACGTGCCCAGACAAAGCCATCTCTGGATAAAGCAAACTATTTGCCATTCAGAGCCCAGTGGTTGTAAGGCTATATGCTACCAATTGCCTTTGACTGCTTTAAGTCAGTCTGCCTTTAAAAAGGGTTAAAAGGAGAATTATTTAATGAGACATTAGCACATCTAAGTTATAGCAGACTTTCCAACATTACCTCATACCATAATCTATAAATACTATTGTATAATCAGGAAGCCATAAAACAACTGGATTTTCCCTCTTTGGCACCCCACAAACTCTAGACCGAGGGTAACAGGAAAGCATGCTTTAAGAGTTCTGTCTCAGTGCAGGATCTTTTTAACATGCTTAATGTTGCAAGCCGGGTTATTACATTTTGTTTTCAAAAGCTATGCATTGTCGCAAGTTCTGTTTAAAATGATCTTATACTTACTATTTTACCCTGGTGTGTGCGGAGACTGTCACCCTGAAGAGTTTTCCAAAACGTCCCACAGACTTTTTTTCACCCTGTCTCTCTCTCTCTCTCTCTCTCTCTCTCAATCTAAATTAATCGGAGCAGGTCCGTATCAGATGGAAAGCTTGTCAGGCAATGACCACTATTTTACATGAGATGTTCAGCCTGACCGTTAACAAAGGCTTTCACACAGGCTTGTTCTGAGTGATCCGTCAATCCACACTGAGTCACCAAGCCCTCTTTCTTCTTTGTTTCCAACTATCTGGCTCTTGCTGCCACTCCTCCAGAGTGAAGTGCCCGCCTGTTATACAGTCCCACTTTCTCACACCAACTTCATAAATCCTTGGGACTTCTAACAACTCCAGGGGGGTTCGTTTACCAGCTTGGCTTTCCAGTTTTCAGGAGAAAGGTTAGAAAGAGAACTTAGGTTTCGAATGGATCCTTTCACAGCCACAAACACCTCACCCCTGCATCCAGCCCCTCCCTTACTGTGGCTGCAGTATCTGCAATTGCAGACCACACCAGCCCACTAAGATCACTTTCAGAGCCCTTCCTAAAGCCACAATCTCTACTGTCGAGAAAGATTGCATCGTCATGGGAACACTATCATTGTCAAGTTCACACCCTGTCACAAGCTATCCTACTGCTGCCCCCATTCTCTTCACTGAGCAGGGGATAGATGCTGACATAATGGTAACATCACTGGACTACTGGTTATCTGCAGCTCAACGAGTGAGAAAACTTAAGGAATCCGCTGGAAAGTCAGGCGTCTATTACACAGCAAACAGGCTTCAAACGAGATGAGCTGCCTCACCCTTGTCTATTTGGTACCCGAGAGGTCATTGGCCTGACATTCTTCATTGGCAATGCCAGTGTGCTGCCTGCAGAGGGGCCTTGGGCTTCTTGGACAGGGCTGTTAATGGAGCCTGTTGGCCGGGGCTGCTATTTAGGCCTCTCGGTCAGGACCATCAGTTGGGCCTGTTGCTCAGGGCTGTAGGTTGGGCCCCTCTGTTGGGAATGTCAGTCAGGGCCTTTAGCTGGTTGGGCTTGACAATCAGGGCTGTCAGGTGGGCCTGTCAGCTGAGCCTCGGGACTGTTAGTTAGGCTTCCTGTTTGGAGCTGTAGTTTGGGCCTCTTGGTTTGGGGCCATCTGTTGGGACACATGATGCTTGTGCATCACTCAGTCAGGGCCTAACAAACAGGCCCGGCTGTATTTCCACCCTGAGATAATCCACCGCATTCCTTGGAAAATTGGCTGGCCAGTGTTACAGGACAATTTCAGCCAACGAAATGCTGATGGTACACCGGAAAATTACTCTGGTGAATGCCGGTGCCTCATTCACTGATACAATCAGGCAGCTGCTTTTCTTGTTCGGATTTGAGTAAATATCAACAGGAACTCCCTCAAGAGTTGGACTTGTATACCCTTTCTTCCCTCAGAGGCCCTGCTTGCTGAGCATAGTCTTGGCCACTCAGGGGCCACCCTGAGACTTCCTGTTATGGGCCACACAAAAACAAAATACTGCGGATGCTAGAAATCTGAAATAAAAACAGGGAATGCTGGAAGTACCCAGTGGGCAGGGGATTTTCGGATGGCAGGGTTTCCTGCATTGCCACCCAAAGAGTCGACGGGGAACGCTTCTCTGCCGATCCTGACTACCTTGCTGCCGTTGTACACCCCAAGGATATTAATTGCCTCAGGTTGAGGCTTCTGCTCCCACCTGGGGTGGAAGATCTGCCTTAGAGAGCAACGCCAGCGTGGAGCAGTGGTCAGTGCTGGGACTACAGGCAGCCTCTCCCGCCCCGAAGACCAGGAGGGTGTGGAAGCCGGGCTTCAGGTTAGCCTGGGGTGGTGGTGGTGGAGAGGCCTAAGCGCCAGGCCCCAGCAAGGCAGGTGGAGGCCGGGGTTGGGGTGGGGTCTGGGTTTGAGAGGCCATGGGGAGGAGGGTTAAATGAAGGGGGTAGGACCTTGTGGGGTTGGGCAAGGATTTGCCTCTGATGGGATTTCACAAGGAGGTCCCCCTCTTCTTGCCACCCACCCACCCACGTTCTGTGGGCCTCTCCCTGCCCCCTGTAATACAGCAGCGGGGGGGGGGGGGGTGCTGCTAGATGAGGTGTTTAAGCGGCTATTAATTGGCCATTAACCAGCACACCCACGTTCTTAAAGTCAGAGACAGGTTGAGGGGGCATGTGGCCTGGAGGCAACAGGCTGAGCTTCATGACCCCGACCCCCCCCCGCCAACCCCCACCCCCACCCCCACCCCCAGCCCAACCTTCAAAGCTGCTGGTGAAGGGGGAATAGTAAAATTTCACTCAGCAGGTCCAGCAGCATCGGTGGAGAGAGAAACAGAGTCAACGATGATCTTCCATCATGAAGCGCTCACTCTGTTTTCATCTCCACCGACGTTGCCTGGCCTGAGCTGCTGAGTCTCTCCAGGCATTTTCCGCTTTCGTTTCTTCTCGCTGGCCCGCAGGCTGCCCGGTAGTGAGGTTACCCCGACAGCTGGGAGCTCTGAAGGAGGGTCACACGGACTCGAAACGTTAGCTCTGTTTCCCTCTCCGCGGATGCTGCCAGACCTGCTGAGTTTTTCCAGCGTTTCCTGCCTTTGTTTTTAATATTTGTTCTTGGGGTGTGAGCATCGCTGGCTGGGCCAGCATTTATCACCCACTCCTAATTGCCTTTGAGAATGGAGTGGCTTGCGAGGCCATTTCAGGGGGCATTTAAGAGTCAACCACATTGCTGTGGGTCTGGAGTCACATGTAGGCCAGACCAGGTAAGGACAGCAGATTTCCTTCCCTAAAGGGCATCAGTGACCCAGATGGGTTTTTATAACAATTCAGAATGGTTCCGTCATTAGATTTTTAATTCTAGGTTTTTTATGGTGGGATTTGAACCTGGGTCCCCAGAAAATTACCCTGGGTGAGGTGAGTAGGTGGTTGAGTGCATGAGGTGGGCGACGGGTGAAGTGAGAAGGTGGGTGAGGGGTAGGTGGGTGAGTGTGTGAATGGGTAGGCGGGTGAGTGCATGAGGTGGGTGATGGGTGAGGTGAGTAGGTGGGTGAGTGTGTGAATGGGTAGGCGGGTAGGTGGGTGAGAGCAAGAAGGGGGGTAAATGGGTGACGGGCGAGGTGAGTAGGTGGGTGAGGGGGTGGGTGAATGATTGATTGGTTGGGTGGGTAAGGTGAATGGATGGTGTGGTGGGTGGGTGAGCGGGCAAGCGGGTAAGTGGGTGAAGCGGGTAGGTGGGTGAGTGGGTAGTCAGTCAGGGAGTTAGTTAGGTTGGGTTGAGGGAGTAGTCAGGTCAGGGTGGAAGTTGGGGTTGGGGGGGGTAGTCAGGTCTGGCTGAGGGGGTAATTCGGGTTGTGGGGGGTAGTCGGGTTGGGTTGGTGGGCTGTTGGGTGGTCGGGGGGATAGTTGGGTTTGGAGGGTGGTTGGTTGGTTGGGCAGGTACTGGGTAGGGTAGCTGGAGGCTGGGTGATTGCGGGAATCCATTATGGAGTTACCCAGAAGTAAGATTGGTATTTTTCTGCCAAACATTTTGTGGGTAAATATCCAAGTAAGTAAGTTGGAACTATTCGGAGGTCTCCAACTCTAACTGGAGACATTCGAGGAGGGTCTCAGGGAGCAGCGGAATTTCTCATCAGAAGTTTAAACTTCCTGGACAACTCCCAAGTATGTCCGCGTGTCAGGTCTTCCTCAGGGCCCCAACGCACATCTTGAGTCGTACATCCAGCCTCCGACACTCCGGAGGCTGGGAGATTTGGTCCATTGAGTTGTATATTGTGGAGAGGAGGGTTGGAATTGAGCTGAATAGACAGAGAACAGGAACCTCTCCATTTAACTCAAGCAATGACATGGTGATCGAGCACACATGGGATCACAGGATTCGATCTCCAATCCGGAACCCATCAGGATCCTGACATTCAGTGTAGAATGGCACAGCCTCCTCACTGCGGCTGCAAAGATGCATTGGGAAGGGGCTGAAAGTGTTTGTGGACTCATGAAAAGTATTGGTCATTAAATTCATACAGCCATGCGCAATGAGTTCATTTGCACATAATTCAAACACTGCTGAACAGGCAAAGCAGATCATTTAACATCTGGGTGGAGAAAGGGGAAGTGAAAGTTGATCCTCCTCTAAAAATGGACACACCCTCCACCCCCTGTCTCTGGGGGAAGTGGATAGAGTGTTCCTCTGTGCTGCAGCCATGACTGGATAAAGCCTCTGATGTCCCACACCAGCTTGTTCCCTGGTGCTGGGAATGAGATTCGGATTGGCCTGTAATCACTGGGAAAGCAGGGAGATGCCTGCGCCCCTGGGGAGAGAGTCAACTTCACCCGTCCGGTTTCCCCAGATGCTGATCCATCCATTTTGCAAACCCATTGGGATTGAATCTCCAGACAAGTATCTGCTGCAGTCCTTCAGCCAGTGCCTACATGCTGAGTTGGCAGAGTCGCCTGGATTCTCTGTGAAGGTTTCTAGAGGTTTCCTGCACCTTCTTTTCTCCAGGCTACCTGCTGATGAGGGTTGAATCCTCCCAGATGTTGGCACACAGTCAATGTTGCCTTAAAGGGTGGGGAGGGGGTAACTTCAGCAATGCTCTCTTGAATGTGCTGGATTACAGACCTGGGAGGAAGGAACTTAACCCAACCTAACTACCTCCCTGGCCGACTACTCACTCACCCACCTACCCACTTCACCCACTTACCGGCTCACCCACCCATCCACCACACCACTCACTCACCTTACCCACCCACCCACCCACCCACTCAATCACTCACCCACCAACACGTTCACCCACTCACCCACCTACTCTCCTCACCCGTCACCCACCTACCCATGTCTTGCACTCACCCACCTACCCGCCTACCCATTCACGCACTCACCCACTTGTCCACCTATCCACTCACCCACCTATCCACTCACCCACCTGTCCACTCACCCACCTACCCACCTACCCACTCACCCAGGGTAATGTTCTGGGGACCCAGGTTCGAATCCCACCATAAAAAATCTGGAATTTTCCCTGTTAACTCCCTGCTCAATTGTACAGAGTTTTGGTGAGACCACATCTGGAACACTGTGTGCAGCTTTGGTTTCCACATTGAAGAAAGGATATATTTGCATTGGAGGCAGGACAGCGAAGGTTCACTAGGTTGGTCCCTGGGATGGGAGGGTTGTCCGATGATGCTCCATCGTTGAATACATTTAAGGCTGGGATGGACGGATTCTTTTGGTGTGTCAGGGAATGAAGAGATGGGGGTGTTGTGGCCAAGGAAAGCGGAGTTGAAGCCCAAGACCAGCCATGCTCGTATTGAATGGCGGAGCAGGTTGATGGGCTGAATGGTCCATTCCTGCTCCTATTTCTAGGCCTGAATTTTCACAACCCCGCCGACCCCAGCTGCCACTGATTGGCTTAAGGCGGGACTTCCGCCCTCGCTCGGGAGGAAGTCCCGCCTTGGAGAGCTGCCAGCCAATCAGATCGGCCGGCGGCTGTCCAGTCACTCCAGGCACAGCGCTGCAGTGGCTGGAAGAGGCACTGCAGGGAGCTGCCAGCAACTGAGTCCTGGGACCCGGAGGACAGGTCAGAGTCAGGGGTCCCAGGGCGAAGAGGGTAACGTCTGAGGGGTCGTGGGGTGGGTGGAGGGGGGGGGGGGGGTGGCAATCAGGGTCTTGGGGGATAGGTGGGGGTGTTGGGAGGGAGGGTCGGAGGGACAGTCTGATGGGGGCACCTCTCCGCGGCCCCCATCTAAAGGTAGTGAGTAGAGGAGTTAAAATCCAATGGGGAAATTGGGATGATGTCCCACCTGGATCCTGGCCATTCTGGTTTTTACTGGCATATCTGGAAAGGCTGCTAACTGCCCACCCAAAGCTAATGGCCTCCTTCTCTCAATACCCATGATGTCCAATGAGCTTCTCAGATCCTGCAATTTTAACTCCGGCCTGAGAGGGGCAGATTTTCCCTCCAGGTGACCTGTTTGTCAGACGGGGTCGCCCATCATCAGGTTTTTTTAGATGTATTTGTGGGACTCGGGAGTACATGAAACACTATGGCCTCCCCTTTCCCAGACTCCTCTCCCCTTCTGGATACCCCTTACCCAAGCGACAGGGGGCAGCAAACTGGCTGCCCCTCCCCACCCCTTCGCCAACTTCTCCCTGCCCAGTGTTGTCCCCTTGCTGACCCCTCCATTTCCTGCCCCCCCCCCTCCCTGCCACCTCCCTCTTCTACCCTGCCTCCTCCCTGGCCTATCTTACCCCCTCTCTACCGCCTGCCCCTCGCTTTCCTACCTTGTGCTCCCCTTGCTCCCTGTTCCCTTCCTCTCCTATTCTGTCACCTCCCTCCACCCTCCCTTTCCTACCCCACCCCCTCCATGTCTCCTCCCTGAACCCTCCCTTTTGCACCCTGCCTCTTTCATACCCCACTATCTCATGTCCTCCCTCACTGCCCCATCCCTCCTTGCGCACCCCCCCCACACCTTCCTGCCCCCTCTCTGCCCCTCCTGGACTCCATTCTGAACCCTCTCCTCTCCCAGGCCCTCCCTAGCCCCTTATTGGCCCCAGTCTCTCTCAATTCTGGGCATTAGTGCTGGTTCTGTCCTCTACAGAAAGCCATTCCTCCAATTGCCTCTCAGTCCACAGACTAGCCAGCGGGAGCTGCCCGTAAGAGGGTATGAGCAGCAATCCGACCGAGGGTGACAGGGGCAGGGAGAGGGAACAGCTCCCGGGGAATCCCGGGCTTATGGATAATCTGGGCAGCCGGAAGGGAAGGGGTTAATCTGCAAATTCCAAAAACTGCGGGTAACACAGAGGTTTCACACACAGTGGCCAGGTGTTTTATATCAAAATCCTGCTCCCAATGGGAACAAGCCTCACAGAGCAGCTGTGAGCCAATAGCAGAGGCTCCTGGGCACATTGGAAATACACAGCCAAGAGTTCAAAGGAACAGAATCCCAGTGAGGCTGAGGGAGCAGACAGTGAGGAGAATGATTAACGCCAGCTGGATCAATGGGAAAATGCGACAGAGTGAGGAGAGACTGGGAAAACTACACATCTTAAACTCACATCATAGAAAATACAAAATCAAATAGAAATATCCATCTATTAACAGCCCAGACTGTACACAATGTGTTCACTAATGTCCCGGACTGTACACTGTGTGTTCTCTAATACCCCAGACTGTACCCTGTGTATTCACTAATGTCCCTGACTGTACACTGTGTTTTCACTAATGTCCCTGACTGTACACTGTGTGTTCACTAATGTCCCGGACTGTACACAATGTGTTCACTAATGTCCCGGACTGTACACTGTGTGTTCTCTAATACCCCAGACTGTACCCTGTGTATTCACTAATGTCCCTGACTGTACACTGTGTGTTCACTAATGTCCCGGACTGTACACTGTGTGATCACTAATGTCCCGGACTGTAAACTGTGTGTTCACTAATACCCCAGACTGTATATTGTGTGTTCACTAATGTCCCGGACTGTACACTGTGTGTTCACTAATGTCCCGGACTGTTCACAGTGTGTTCACTAACACCCCAGACTGTAATCTATGGGTTCACTAATGTCCCGGACTGTACACTGTGTTTACTAATACCCCAGACTGTACACTGTGTGTGCACTAATGTCCCAGACTGTACACTGTGTGTTCACTAATGTCCCAGACTGTACACTGTGTGTTCGCTAATACCCCAGACCTTACACAATGTGTTCACTAGTACCCCAGACTGTAAACTGTGTGTTCACTAATACCCCAGACTGTACACTGTGTGTTCACTAGTACCCCAGACTGCACACTGTGTGTTCACTAGTACCCCAGATTGTACACTGTGTGTTCAATAATACCCCAGACTGTACAATGTGTGTTCACTAATACCCGTACACTGTGTGTTCACTAATACCCCAGACCGTACACTGTGTGTTCACTAATACCCCAGACTATACACTGTGTGTTCACTAGTACCCCAGACCGTACACTGTGTGTTCACTAATACCCCAGACTGTACACTGTGTGTTCACTAATACCCCAGACTGTACACTATGTGTTCACTAATGTCCCGGACTGTACACTGTGTGTTCACTAATACCCCAGGCTGTACACTGTGTGTTCACTATTACCCCAGACTGTACACAATGTGTTCACTAATACCCCAGACTGTACACTGTGTGTTCACTATTACCCCAGGCTGTACACTGTGTGTTCACTAATACCCCAGACTGTACACTGTGTGTTCACTAATACCCCAGGCTGTACACTGTGTGTTCACTATTACCCCAGACTGTACACTGTGTGTTTACTAATACCCCAGACTGTACAATGTGTGTTCACTAATACCCCAGACCGTACACTGTGTGTTCATTAATACCCCAGACTGTACACTGTGTGTTCAGTAATACCCCAGACCGTACACTGTGTGTTCATTAATACCCCAGACTGTACACTGTGTGTTCATTAATACCCCAGACTGTACACTGTGTGTTCAATAATACCCCAGACCGTACATTTGTATTCTCTAATACACCTGACTGTACACTGTGTGTTCAGTAATACCCCAGACCGTACACTGTGTATTCTCTAATACACCTGACTGTACACTGTGTGATTATTAAATTTGACACAATGTTAGGATAGGTGACCAAAGACTTGGTCAAAGTGGCAGAAGGAAAGTCTTACAGGAAGAGGGAAGGGTGGAGAGGTACAGGGCCAGAGAGGCAGAGAGGTGGAGAAGTTTAGGGAGGAAATTACAGAGCCAGGAACTACGCTAAATAATAGCTTTCAAAAGTCAACAGCATATATACTTGAAGGGGACAAGCCTGCAGAGGTATAGGGAAATTATTGGTGAGCGGGCCTAATTCTATGGTTATTTCCTAGAGCTGGCTCAGGCATGATGGGCTGAACGATCTCCTTCTATGATGCATCATTCAACAATTCTGTGTGTGTGGCCAGTATGGGTCCCTTGGCACCCTGGCAGGAGCTGATGAATCACTGCTTCCATCACTAGCTTTCATTCCAGATAGGTTCTACCTTGCAGATATAAGCATTGGTGAACTGTGTAGAGTCAGTAAATCACGGCTGATCCCTGGGTAGTGAGCATCCACGTCTACCATGAGCTTCCTCTAACTGCACCAGCTGAACGTCAAAGAGTGAAACACCCACTCCCAGTGAGAAAGCTCGATGACATTCAGGAAGGCTGTGTTTGGGGAGGTGGGTTCCATCGATTGACCCTCTGCTCTGCCATGCTGGGGCAAAAATCATTTCAGACATGGGAACCCTACAGGAAACACTCGCTCCCAGCTTAGATTAACAGCTCAACTCAATGAAGGGCTGGACAGACATAGATTATTGGGCTACCAGTATCACTTTAATACAACTTTCTACACACACGAGGGATCACAACAATTGACTTAAAACAATGAGCACCAGAGAAGCTTGACTCAACTCAATGGAATTACACTAGAGCAGCCATGGAGAGATGTAACTTACGTAAGGTATCCAGGTTCCCAGTGATGTAGAGGAGGTTGAGGTAAAGTTTAACTTACACCCAGGTTCCATGTATAACTTTGGGTTCCGGACAGCACAACACCACAGTAACAATGACAGTTTGGATGGTGATGCCAGCGTTTTTCATTCTGTCAAAGTCCCCCTCCCCCTCTATAAATGGGACGATGTCAGCCCTAAAGATGTTCAACCTCCACACGCACCCCCCCCCCCACCCCCACCCCGAGGTAAAAGACTAACTGATGAATTGAAACACTTTGGTTCCCCTCCTTGAGCGAGATCTTCAGGGAGTCGCCGGTAATCCAATTCTGTTTCCTTTTCCACCTCTGTTCGTTCCTCAGCTATGGGTCAGTTCTTTCCTCTCTTGTGTGCTCCCTCTGTCCTGCACTTTGAAAGCAAAACACAGGGATTTCAATAGCTTGGCCTGTCACAGCTGAGGTTAGGTTTCCTGCCCAATTCTGCTCATCGAGCAGATTAAAGGTTTTAATTTTAACTGGATAGAATGGACGTGGGGAAGATGTTTCCATTAGTAGGAGAGACTAGGACCCGAGGGCACAGCCTCAGAGTAAAGGGAAGACCTTTTAGAACAGAGATGAGGAGAAACTTCTTTAGCCAGAGAGTGGTGAATCTATGGAATTCATTGCCACAGAAGGCTGTGGAGGCCAGGTCATTGAGTGTATTTAAGACCGAGATAGATAGGTTCTTGAATGGTAAGGGGGTCAAAGGTTACGGGGAGAAGGTGGGAGAATGGGGTTGAGAAACTTATCAGCCATGATTGAATGGCGGAGCAGACTCGATGGGCCGAATGGGCTAATTTCTGTTCCTATGTCTTATGGTCTTAATTGAGCTCCATAAACATGTTCAGAACCTTGCTTACCTGACCAACACATCACCGTGGCTTCCTTATATCTGCACTTGATTAAAATTTATTTTGAATTTGCAGAACAGAAATAGGCCATTCAGCCCATCAGGTCAATGCAAGGAATTTATGCTCCACACAGGTCTCCTCTCAATCTACTGAATCTAACTCCACTAACATATCCGTCTATTCCTTTCTTCCTCGTAAGTTTCTTCAGCTTGCCTGAAATGCATCAATCTTCCCCTCCAGGGTCCTTGATCCCAGGGTAAGTTCACCGCTTGCCACTTAAATGCTGCTCGGCGCTTAATACAGCGGGCCTGTCCCAAAGGAGGTGGCACGGGCATTTCAGCCGGTGAGTGAAACTCCGGTCGCCTGCATTAAATTCCGGCCATAGAGTCATTTGTGGTGCAGAAGGAGGCCATTTGGCCCATTGCATCTATGCTGTCGGTCCCATTCCCCCTTCTCTCTCCTTGTTGGCCCGCAAGCTTACTTCCTTCAAATGTCCGTCCAATTTTGAAAGCATTGACCGTCTCAGCTTCCACCACCCTCGTGGGCAACGAGTTCCAGTTTCATTACCACATCGCTGCTTAAAAATGGTTTGTCCCTCCACACAGCTACCCCTGCATCTCTTAGCCCAAAACCTTAAATCTGTGTCCTTGCACCATCAGCTAATGAGAACAGCTTGTCTGTTGTATCCAAGCCTGTCATGATCTTGTACACCTCTATCAAATCTCCTCTGCACCTTAAACATGCAGGCAGATTCAATGGGTTGTGTAGAGGCTATGACTGAGTGCAGTGCTCACTGTCAATGGGAGGAACTAGTTCTTGTATAGCCCAATGGAACCACCAGGCTGAGAATTTCTTTTTAAACTTGTTCATGGGATAAGCTTTTATTGCCCATCCCTAACTGCCCTTCAGGGCCTGCACCCATGTAAGATTGCTATGAGTAAGGACAGCAGATTTCCTTCCTAAAGGGCATTAGTGAACCAAATGGGTTTTTAATGACAAGTCGCAATGCATTTATTGAATTCAAATTTCCCCACCTGCCGTGGTGGGATTTGAACCCTGGGTCTCTGGGCCACAAGTCAGTGACTATGCCACTGCCTCCACACACCCTATCATTGGCACGGCAACTGTGCAGGCAATGGGTGTACCTGTGCCTGAATGGACCAACCTCACCACTTAATGTGTGGTGAGAGCCTCTGTATAAGTTACTGCCTTTCTTATATGTTTGAGCCAGCGAAGAGTTGCTTCCTGTTCATGGTGTGTTAAGTATATTGCTGAGATACAAACATGAAGGGCGCCTATAAAAATAGACTGCTGTGACACTGCCATTGACAGGCAGAAGGCAGACGAACGTAATGCTGCATTCTGTAAATAAACCAAATTGAAGTATTTGTGTCTAGTTTCATACTTCACCATCCGGCATGGGATCCAACAAACACTCCCTGGCTCCTGTGCACTAGGCACTTTCCCAGGTACTGGGCTGCAGAAAGGAGGGCAGACCGAGTGCCTCGGCAAATACAGCTACTGCCCACACGTAATGAGCTCACAATGTTTCCCAGCACCTACTTTCGCACGCTCTGCCAGAATTGGATCCTGTGAGTGCCACTGGTACATTGTAAGCCTCAGAGACCAATCCCACCCCAACCCCCCTACCCCCCCCACCCCCCCCCCCCCCCCCCCCCCACCAACCAACACTGCCCTGCAACCTATCCACCATTATAGTTGCGTACGAAGCCCACTGAAGGTGTCCGACCCCTAATCCTGTTACCCTCAGAATCACAGAATTGTTACAATACAGAAGGAGGCCATTTGGCCCATCTTAGCTGCACTGGTTTTCCAGATGGGCATTATGACTTAGTGCCTTTCTCGTGCCTTTTCCCCATACCCCTGCATGTTGTTGCTAGTTGAATCATCATCTATTGCCCTCGAATGCCTCGACTGAACCTGCCTCTGCCACACTTCCAGGCAGTGCATTCCAGACCTGGAGCGCTCGTTGTGTAAAAAAGTTTTTTCTCATATCACATTTGGTTCTTTTTTGAATCACTTTAAATCTGTGTCCTCTCATTCTCGATCCTTTCACAAGTGGGAACAGCTTCTCCCTATCTACTCTGTCCAGCTCCCTCATGATTTTGAACATCTCCATCAAATCTCCTCTTAACCTTTGCCTCTCCAAGGGAACAGTCCCAAGCTCTCCAACCTATCTTCATAACTGAAGTTCCTCATCCCTGGAACCATTTTTGTAAACCTCTTCTGGTCTCTCTCCAATGTGTTCACATCTGTCCTATAGTGTGGCACCCAGAGCTGTACACAATAATCCCAGCTGAGGTCTAACTGGTGTCTTATATAAGCTCAGTCAACCTCCTTGTTCTTGTACTCTCTGCCCCTATTAATAAAGCCCAGGATACTGTATGCTTTATAACTGCTCTCTCCACCTGTCCTGCCACCTTCACTGATCTACGCACATTTACACCGAGGTCCCTCTGCTCCTGCGCCCCCTTCAGAGCTGTACCCCTTATTTTATACCGTCTCACCAGGTTCTTCCTAGCAAAGTGCATCACCTCACACTTCTCTGCACTCAACTTCATCCGCCGCCTATCTGCCCACCCACTCCACCAACCTTTTCTAGATATGTGCTCCCGGGATGGAGTCCTTCCTATTAGGAACTGTTGTTGGAAAACCATGGATGCAGTCTGCAGGATCATTCAACCACCATGGGCACAATCCTCTTGAATTATCATTGAGGACAGCAGCATGGTATGATCCCACCACCAGGGAATACTCGTTCCCCTTACCCATGAAGGTGGATCCCCTTTGTGGTTGGATGCTGGGAGTTATACAGATTAGGAGCCAGCAGGCATGTTTGTGTTCAATGCTCTGTTTCTGAACAATTTGCCTTGGAGACACTTACAGTTGCTCTTCAGTTGACTGAGTTCCACTTTCCAGTCACTCTGTGTGATTCGTATTTCGCTGAACCTCTTTGTAACTGCAAGAGAGGCATGTTTTAGATGTTATTTCGGCACTGTGGGTGTAGCTACACCACTTGGGCTGCAATGGTTCAAGAAGGCAGCTCACCTCCACCTTCTCAAGGGCAACTAGGGATGGGCAATAAATGCTGGTCTAGCCAACAACGCCCACATCCTGAAGGTAAATTAAGAAAAAGAGGACGGACCTCCTCTGGCTTCATGTCATCAGAGTTTCTCAGCAGGGGGATTTCCAGGAGGCTCCCATGAGTTTTCCTATCAGCGTCTGGACTGAGGCTTTGTGGCACCACTTTCAAATTAGGTTATGGAGACACTGGGCGAGAATATTCCTGGGGAGGGACAGGAGCCCTGTTGGAGGGAGGGCAGGTGGCTCTCTCACCCACTGACCCTGTTCCAGGTTATGGCGGGGGTCATTTGTGTGATTGGCGTGGAGCGTCTGCACATGCAGTGATGTTTCAGCCCTGCCCAGCCCAGTTTGAACCACTCAGAGGTCAAAGGTCCTGTCTAGGTAAGGTGGTGGTGGGGGGGAGGCCTTTTGAGAGGCCTCATAAAAGAAAGAACTAACTTGCATCTATATAGCGCCTTTCACACCCTCCGGACATTCCACTTCACCTCACTTCCAGTGAAGTTTTGAAGTGTAGTCTCTGTTGTTCTGAAAGAAACACAGCGGCCAATTTGTGCACAGCAAGATCCCACAAACGGCAATACAGCAACGGGCAGATAATCTGTCTTTGTGATGTCGGTTTAAGGATAAATAATAGCCAGGGCACCAGGGAGAGCTCCCTTGCTCTTCTTTGAATTAGCATCATGGGATCTTTACAATCCACCAGAGAGAGCAGGTGGGGGTGGAGATGTTACAGGGTGGGGCAGGGTGCTCAGTTAATGTCTCATCTGAAAGAGGGACTGGTGTCAACCCTCCGATGATGATGGTTCCGGTGTGGTCTACTAAGGGTGCCAAGCGGCAGAATTCTGGAGGGCAGTCTAGGAACCCTCCTAGTCATGGTCACTTGACTTAATAGAAGAGCGTTCAAAGAAATCACCCATGGCCCTCCACAATGACACTACAGACACAACTTGCCTATCACCAGGTTTGGGCACTGATGTTAACTAACACTTTGGAGTTGATATCTTCTTGCGTTCTGTTTTAAAGCAATGGTCTCTAAATTTGGGAGGTCTGAGGAGCATCTAACGTTGAACCCTGGGCCCTCATTGTCACAGAGTCAGTGTGATCATACAGTTCCTCATGGAGGGAGGGGTGAGGTATTGACCTGCTGTTGGTGTCACAGTGACCCTCAGATCTGGGAACTGGGTCAATGCGGGAGGGAGGCAGCGATCGGTAGAGCCCTTGATCCCTTGTGTTCCTCCTCGCTCCACATTCTGTAAGTTACCTATTATTTTTCTGAGGCATTCTGCAGTGATGGTCTCCTCAAGCCTATGGCATAGGCTACCTCAGGCTAAACCAATCTTGGGAAAGGAATTATGTGTGGGTGCTGGTCCCTTATTTGTAATTTCAAAGGGTTTGATGCCAGGATGTAAAGGATATGTCTCTTGTTTGTCCCTATCCAGTATGGCGGAGGTCCACTACCAGTCAGAAAGTTGTTTGCTCTCCTGCCTGCCACTGTGGGGCATTAGTAGGTCCTATGGAGCCTGAAATTTGTGCGACTTGCAGTCCAACCTACGGGCCAATGTTTCCATCAAACCCTATTATAACCAAGGTCCTTAATAACTGCTCACGCACTTCAACGCCTCTCACTCCTACAGCTAATAAAACGTAGCCATTGGTTGATTCTGTGATGGTTGCATTTCAATTATTTATCTTAAAATGGAATGCGGAGGAGTTGAATCCGATGGAAGTGAGGGGGAATATCGGATCGGGGAACGTGTTCCAGTTGTTACTCAGCACCTACTGTCGCAACGCATCTGAGAAAACTCAGTCTTCAGATCAGCCTGGGACATCCTGAGTTTGTTGAACATCTGTGTGACTGAAACAGAAACAAAACTTTGCTTTTCATTCCAGGTGAGGTACACATTTAAAGGATTTAAACCACTAGCTACTATAAGATCTTTACATTGGCATTCACACTTCTGGCCTGCCCCTCCTCCTCCCCTTCCTGCCTGACATTTTGGTGTCACACCTCTTGTCAGCAATACTCCCTGCCTGTAGCATTTCAAATGTCACAAGGCTTCCATGCAGATTTCTTGGTAAATCTCTTCAGGAATTAACATACCAGGGCCACAATATTTACAGACTCTCAAGCAGTCTCCCCGTAAACAAAGCCAGATTTTGATCTCTGACCTGAATAGCAATGTGCCTATGAATGTGCTCACCCAATGTTTACTCAGCATCAGATTAGACTTTTTCCTCTCTCTTCATGTACCATGCCCAGAAAGGGCATTGGTGACCATGGACCTCTGTGTTTGTCCATGCATATGCTTGACAAAGTTTGGTTTTCCATTATTTTCTGTAGATAGCTGACTAGGAATCTTCCCCCTGCTCTTACCACCTGCCATATGTTGGAAGGATTTAAGTTGATACTCAACTTATTTGGCTGTGTTACAGACACAAATTCTTTGACCATCAAGTCTTGGAGTGGGACTTGAACCCATCTGGGGCAGAGTCAGGGACACTACCCATTGCACCACAAGAGCACCCATTGAGCTTGCTAGCTGAGCCAGATAAGAATGGAGAATTGCAAGATATAACAATTCTGCCCCTATAAAACAACCCAACTTACAACGTGAGTTGGACACATGGAGTGCAGCGGCTCACCACCTTCTTAAGGGCAATTAGGGATGGGCAACAAATGCTGGCCCAGCCAGTGACACCCACATCCCATCAATGAATAAAAAGAAAGACAATTTCCTGTGCTCATGGGAGTCAAAATCAAGCGTAATCCTCACATGAAGTGGAATTGTATGGCAGGGGATAACTGGATCTGGGCATGCAGGCATAATTCACTCCAACTCAGATTTGTGACCTTATTTTTATAGAAGGTTTTGATTGATTTTTTTAAAAATTCATTCATGGGATATTGGCGTCATTGGCAAGGCCAGCATTTGTTGTCCACCCTAATTGCTCTTGAGGTGGTGAGTCGCCTTCTTGAATTGCTGCAGTTCATCAGATGTAGGCACCAACAGTGATGTTAGGAAGAGAATTGTCATTTCTAGATAAGTACCACACTTCGCAATAATTTGGGAGTTGGTTGGAGCTTCAGAGTGTCTATAGTATAGGCAGGCTTTCTAGGAGGTGCAAAATTGAGGTGTTACAGTGTCACCTCAGGCAGGAGGGAGCAATTGCAGCGTGACGTGTTTACATAGGGAGTTTCCATCATTGTGGTAGACACAGGATAATGGAAACATGGAGCCTAAACTGTTACAACAGGAAGTAAGTTTGTGGGGACAGAAAGTGTATGCCGGTGTAAGATTTTTTAAAGCTACTATAGGGTGGAATCGTCCCAGTTTTGCACTAAGTGTGGTAACGGGAGGGAAAAAGGACATTTTACCTGCCACATGGAATGGCAACTTTTTGTGCCTTATTGTCCTATTCCTGGATGCATTCCCAGGAAACACGCCAGATCATAGGTGGGTGGGCTTGGATTAGTCTGCCCATTGTCACCTCAGGCCTTCAGTAATCTGTGTGCCATATTTAATGGATGCCCCTGCACAGAGCTAGCACCCTCTAAGGCATCGAGAGTTGCAACAAAGTCATGGCTGCTAAAGGGAGGAAACATGCTGCCCCAAATTTAGTGACACCTCCCTTGGATGCAGTGGAGGGCCACCATGAAGTGCCCTATCCCCGCTCTGGGCTAAGACCAGCAAGCAAGGCCACCAATCCAGCATTGGAGGCAGTGGCAGCTGTGGTCAGCGCCAATGCCCTGTAAAAAAGGACAACCACCCAGTGCCGCAACAGGATGAATGATCTCTTCTGTTCTGCTTGGGTAAGTCACTCCTCTCATCACTCTCAACTCACACACTCACAAACCCATCACACACCCACAGGGATCCCACTCATCCAGTTCAAGGGACATCACCATTCGCTCTCTCACTCACTGTCATCTGCCCTGTGGATCGTGTTCTCATCCTGTCCAGGGCACCACTCAGTACCCACACAGGCCAGGCATCCTTCTCATCTGGCCTAGCAGGCATTCCACTTACACTCTCTCCATCTGTATTCATGCAGGACAAGCTGGCACACAAAAGGGAGGGGTCACAGACTGGTGGAGGAATGTCCGACATCAAGGTCCTCACAGGCTTTGAAAACAGAGCCATCCAGCTGGCCGGCATGGGAATGGTCCAGATCCTCACCGATGGTGAGGCTGGCGCTGCTCAATCAAGTGAGGATCCAGCAGTGCAACATCCATCAGACAACCATGCTGTGAGTCAGTTCCCCTGTCCCGCAGTCCCCTGACTTGCACTATTTATCTCCCCTTCCCTTCTCAGGCACATCAGGGAAGCAGCCGAGGGGTCAACAAGCCAGGTCCTCGACTTAAGCCCCGAAGAAACCTCAGAGGAAGAATCTGATGACACCTTCATTGAAGTCCCGGTCCCAGCGCTCACCCACCCCCTCCACCAGCACAGACACACACCTCGGTGGGATCGAGCTTTAGAGTAACCTCAGGATCACAATCTGGTGAGCACCCCACACTATGATCTACAGCAGGTAGAGGCAGGGACTCCCCAGGTCCCTGGCACTCGGAGGGCTGCTGGAGGCCAGAATGTTGCTGAGTCCGAGTCAGATGAGGAGCCTCTGGACTCGGTCATGTCACAGTTGCTGGAGCTGCAAAGGCAAACTCAGGAACATCAGGAAGGGATGTCACTGCACTCCTCAGATTGCAAGGCACAATGGAGGAGTCCATCCACCTTCAGTCTGAGGTGATAGTGCATCATGTCAATGTACTGAGGTCAACACTGATAGGATGGCGGCCACCATGGAGACCTTGGTCCAGGACATCGCTCCTGCACTGCTGCACCAGCTGAACTCCATCGCTGACACCATAGTTGGCCTCCGGGTGTGTTAACATGAGAAGGGTGCGGGGCAGCTTGACCTCACTCCAGCTCCCTCTTCCCCTCACGGAGTCAGCCTTGGGCACCCATAGGGAGGAGGATCAGCGGGTGCACACCCTGGGACCATCCACCCACATGACCCATCCAAATCCCCTCTTCCTGTGACCCCAGCAGTTCCAACGCCACAGGTTGAGGAGTGTGCCAGTGACATGCAGCAGGGGTCCGAAAGCAGGCCGGGGCTCTCCAGGTCTCAGCCCTCCAGAGGATGCCTGCCAAGGTCATCACAGACAGGGCAGAGCAGTCAGCAGGCTGCCTCCACCTCCACTGTATCAGGGGAGCACCAAGATGTAGCAGCAGGGTTAGGAAGGTTAAGAAAATGTAGTTTCACCTTGTGGGCATGGGCGCTCAGCACTTGTACATAACATTGACCATTGTAAATAGACTCCCTACAATGTCACCCTGTTCTACTGAGCAGTATTTGTGTCAATCAGATGTGAAACCTTGGTTCCTGTAGAAGATAAAGGCAGGTGTCTCAGTCCAGGGTCTCTTCCCTGTGCTTTGTGCAACCTTCCCAGCACACTGATTGTGTGCCTTCACAGTCACTGGAAACATCAGTCATGCCCGCACCTCGATGGGGCTTACCATTGCTGCCAGAATGTCGTGGGCCATTGGCACAGAGTTCCGTCACTCTAGCCCTGTGCTCTCAGTGCCTTTGAGATGCACCTGGCACCCATCATCCCATCAGAATCTGTGTTCGGTGACAGTGTGGTCCCGAAGGGTTCAGCTCATGAAGGAGACCTTAGAATCAGGAAGAGTTAAAGTTTCCCCTCTGTAACTCCATTACCTAACCCTGTTCATAGAGTGCAATCGAGCTGCCATCAGCCAGACAGGGGTTAGACATTCACATAAGCTACATGACAAACTATGGAGAGTCCCCATTGCATGCCAGCGTCATCATCCACCACGAATCTGGTGGCTGGGAGGGCCTCCTGAGTGCGCCTACCTCATCATCGCCATCATCCTTGTCTTCGAGGACCTCATCACCCACATCCTCTTCAACGCCGTCCTCAACCCAGCTCCTCTATTTATTCCTCAGCCAGCTCCCTGCCCTGTTACAGCACCAGGTTGTGAAGGGCGCAGCAGGTGATGACGAAATGTGACACCCTCTGTGGTCTGTATTGCAGGGATCCACCAGACCGGTCCAGGCACCAGAGCCTTATCTTCAACATCCCAATGATCTGCTTCAGCAGAGTGCGAGTTGCAGCATGAGCCTCCTTATACCTTCTCTCTGCTGCAGTCTGAGGCCGCCACACGGGTATCATCAGCTCCTGTCCCTGAGCAGCCAACCCTGGAGTCTGGAACACATCAGGGATCGGAGACATGCTGAGAATGTAGGAGTTGTGGACGCTCCTTGGGAATGGTGTGCAGACCATCAGGATGTGTTTGCTGTGGTTGCAGGTCCAGCTGTACGTTCAGCAAGCCGAAGCCCTTGTGGTTCACATACTGCATTGCTTGTTGCCACGGAAATCTGAGATGAGTGCAGTCGACTGCACCCTGTACCCGTGGAAAACCAGAGATTGTCGCAAATCCCAGTGCTCTTGCTTCTTGGCTTTCCTGATCCTGGTCGAAATGCATAAAGTTCTGTGCCTTCGCAAAGATGGCATCTGTGACCTCCTGGATGCACTTGTGGATGGAGGCTTGCGAGATCCCGTGCAGTCACCTGTGGAGCCCCGGAAGGAGCCACTGATGTAAAAATTGAGCGTCATGGTCACTGCCATGGCCACTGGTCGTGGATGCCCTCCATGTCCCTGTGGTGCCCAATCCTGCAGCAGGTGGCATATGTGGACCAACCAGCCCCCTAAATACGACACTGGTTCTTAGTCATCTGCAAGAATGATAAACGCCGTCTGTTGACCCCAGGTCTAGCTGGGCACTGACCAGCGACGGCTCGTTGTAACTCTTCCAAGGCGTGTGCAGGAATCCCAGCCGCCCTTTCTACTTAAGGCTCCTGATCCTCCCTCTGCTCAGCCAGGCACCTCTGTTGCTTTCTTCTCTGTCGTCTTCACTCTCTGTAAGCCATGAGGCAAACAGCCAGGTCACCAGGCTCCATGGTCCTGATGTACACCTCCTGCAGATTGGAAGAGAGAGAGACGTATGGGTTAGCATTGGGTGTATTATGAACCTGTCCTGGTTAAGTCTGAAGGCCCCTTAATGCATCCTGGAGAGAGCTGGTCACCACCGGGATGGCCAGAGATTAGTGCGCTGCATGGCTGCCCGAAACCCCACCCACCTCTGACCTATTCCACCTGACAGATTGGCAGCAGCTTTGCCCACTGGACTGCATGCTGTGCTCTCAGCTCAAACACAGGCATTCTCCTAACCCACACTGCAAGGCTGCACTGTTAGCATGAACCATGGGGGAGACTGGTCCAAACCGGGATGATGACATTGCAAGGGGCTGCGAGCACCTCCAGCAGTGACTGCTCCACGGCCAGTTTAGTGAGGAGATTGTACAATGTGTCCAGTCGTCCATCTGTTCTGCAGCTCACTGAAACCCTCATTAGTTTGCAGTTGGTGCCCGAGGGGTGAAAAGCTCTGGAGCACTTGGTCGCACTTTCATGCCTCTGCATTGCTGGAGTGGGCAGAGAAGCTCGAGGCCCAACCCCAATCAGATCAATGTAGCTGCATCTGAACTGTCTCAGCTACAGAGGAATGGTTATTTATATAAGGTGTCCCTAATGCATGGCTGCTTCTCTTGCCCACCCCACCCATCTCATCCCAACCACAGTGCCACCCTTACCCTGGCACCATGCTGTCAGCCAACCAGGAAAAAGCGACTTTCCTGAATGCATAGCGCCTCTTCCTTGAAGTCGAGCGGGTGACCCTCGCGAGTGCTGAGCAATGTTAGTGTGCACTCCCCTCCGAGTTTCCCTCGAAGCTCAGCTCGCCGGGCGCACGCCTTTTTAAATGCTGTTGTGAATCACATCGTTCTGAAGTCTCGCCGACGTGGGAGTTAAATTTGACTGGGGGAGGGGAGGCAAGATGATGAGATGCAAATACATTGAAATTATGCTGCTGAGTTTGGACGACGTGAAAGGTAGTCTGTCATTGACGGGCAGAGCGGACGCTGCCTAACTGCTTTGGCAACGACGTGAAACCGATTTTTGGCCCTTCCCGCCATATTGTGTCCTGACCCCCTGCCCCTTTGCCAGCCGTGATGCCTGCCGCTAATGGGGGGCAGAAAGTTCCAGCCATAGATAAGGATATGCTGCCCTGGATTCTGTGGCAGACCTGGGCAGGGTGGAGTCACTAAGTGGTTGTAACCAGTTGTTTGGTAGCACAGAACTTGAATATTGCTGAGAAGAGAGGCGAGGGTCTGTCACTCATCAGGACAAACGTGAGAATGCCAAATTCCAAATGATCACAACAATTTATACTACAGGAAAAAAAGGTGCTGATTGGTTGACAGGTCCATACCTTTTGGCTGAGGTGTTGCCATGGAGAAAGGAAGGGGGAACTATAGGTTCACCTACACCTCAGCCAGAGTTGACATGCTAACCAATCACCCTTTTCTCCTGTAGTTTAAATTGTTTGAAATTTGGCATCCTTGCATTTGTCCTGATGAGCGACAGACAAAAAGCCTCGGTAACTTGTCTCTCTTTTCAGCGAATAAAATTGCTGTAGATCTGTGCTCCGATATTTCTGTGCTCTCCCCACCCCCACCACCATTTCCTGTTCCCCGGCCACAGTGCCAGACAATACGCACAGAGCAGCTAGTGAAGTTTATCCTCAGACGTTTTCCTGTAACATTTACATCTTCAATCAGCTGGACTCGAACAACCAATGGAGACAATGTAGACTCTTGTATCAGGAGGCTGGCCCAGAGTCAACCAGATTGTTGTGACATCACTGTGGTAATTTCTTGCATGCTGTAAATTAAATGTTCATCTGCAGCTCCAGATGGGTGGCCGGCAATGCATCTGAAGTCTTAATAGATATATAAAATGGTTTTGCCATCAAACCAGTTGAATTCAGAAGTGGAGAAAGGTTCTTACTGAATGAATGTCCTCTTATGGACCAGCATTGCAGCATAGAATCTTTCATTCTATTTTTTAAATCATTTCTCCCCCTTCTATCCATGAATTAAACATCATTATTCCCCCAGCTGAGATGATGAAGAGATGGTTTGTTCATTGTGACTAGACACGATGGGCCAAATGGCCTCCTTCTGCATTGTATTATTCCACAACCCGTGATTAGAAAGATCCAAAGAATACCTCAGGTTCATTTTCTGGAGATTTTCATGGCCCTTTGATAAAGCTACAGATTTGCTTTGGAGACCTGAGGCGTTATTTTGGTGAAAGGGTAAGAACAGATGATCACCAGAGATGTTTATTTGAAAGTCTGAATTTAGCATGCAATCTTCACATTGCCTGAGGGTGCTAAACCAGAAATCTGGCTTCTGGGGAGCAGCTTAGTTGAATATCTTGTGCCTGTTTCCACTGAAGGTCTACAGAGTGCTTTGCCTGACACACTGAGACAGGCTGCAAGATGGTTCAGGGAGTGAGGGAAAGGCAGCACAGGCACTCTTGGATGTGACATTGGACATCCTGGTGTGATATACAGAGCAGCGGGGGTGGGGGTGGGGGGGGGTGAGGGTGATGTACTATAAGGGGTGAAGGATGCTAATTCACCCTCCTCTCCTGCAGCAGCCGGTGCTGTTCAGCTCAGCCTCATGTAGTCCTCCCATTTCTCACCCTCCCTTAGCAAGCTGCCCACTCTAGAAGTAGAGTAAAGGGTTAACTCTTATAACAACTACTGAGCATGTGCAGAAGGAAGAGTAAAGGGTTAACTAATAACAAATACTGAGCATGTGTGGAAGGAGCTATATCATAGTGAGGTCATTCACTGAGACAAGATGAGTGAGAAGCACCTTTGAGCTGAGCTGTAGCTCCTCTAACCTTGTAAATATTTAGTGATATAAATAAAGATATTGTGAACGAAAGGCCATTGCCTTCAGCGAGATCTCTTCTAGACTAAGAAGCCAAACCAGAACCAGAGACAAACCGACAATTACAGAGACATGACTATGCACTCCCTTTATCCACTCCCTTTTATAGTGGACTCTGTGTCATGTCAAGTATGTCCTAGCTGTATTCACCCTCTTCTGTGGCCCTATCATGATGGAAGAGTCCGATGCGGGATCACCATGGACCCGCCCACAGAGCTGGACGTTCATGTTGTCATTATTAGTGCTTGGGGAAAGTGTCTGCAGATGCCTCACCTCTGACCATCCTCAGGGCCCATTGGATGTTGGGAGTTTGGTGTTGATCGACAGGCTGAGACAAAGCTCTGTGCTTGCCTCACATGGGCCAATCGATGACAGTGTTTTCCCCCAAGAATGGCCGTGTGCAATGCAGATGTTAGTAAGGATCCTTTTTAGGGTGTCCTTGTGCCATTTATACTGCCCACCTTGATGTCATTTGCCCCTATACAGTTTCCCATAGAAGATCGTTCAACTTATTGGTGATGCCTATAATGCCTCTAATGAGATAGAGTGGCACAGCACTCAGTCTCTTTAGGTGAACTTTGCAGAGAATTCCTGGCATAAATGCTGGACAAGTGAAACCTTAATAAAGTTTCACAGGAAAACATATGTCAGAGAGCCTCTTCACAGCTCAAGCAGCAATTCACATCAAATGGTGAGTATTCCTTGAAGTAACATTATTTTTACTCTGAGTGAGTTACCATTATGCGAGGATCTTGAGAAGAGTCTAGCCACTGAAGTGCCGTGCAACCTCTTTAATGAGCACTATCAGGCATTTTAATCAGTGTGTACCATCCACAAGAAGCCCTGCAATATCTCACCAAGGATCCTTCGACAGCACCTTCCGAACCTGCGATCTCTACCACCTAGAAGGACAAGGGAAGCAGACACATGGGAACACCGCCACCTGGAAGTTCCCCTCCAAGCCACTCACTATCCTGACTTGGAAATATATCGCCGTTCCTTCACTGTCGCTGGGTCAAAATCCTGGAACTCCCTCCCTAACAGCACTGTGGGTGTACCTACACCACATGGACTGCAGCGGCTCAAGAAGGCAGCTCACCACCACCTTCTCAAGGGCAATTAGGGATGGGCAATAAATGCTGGCCCTGCCAATAACGCCCAAGTGAAGTCATAAATTAAAAAAAAAAGTTTGCTCTTTAATGAGCCTCCAGGCGATCGTTCATAGCACTGGCTTCAACTCCCTTACTGAGTTAGTGCTTTTTCATGAAACACTGTCTAAACCAACGTCTCAGTTAAAGGCTTCACCTTGGCCACCTTAAAGACTCTTTAATGCCTGACCTATCCCTAGAAATCACCTCATTCTGCAGAGATCCTTAAATGTTGTGTTTTTCCTTCTACCTACAAGTTTCATGTCCCTAATAACGGTGACTGGATTTACTCAGCCTTCTGTTCTACTCATCTGACTTTGAAGATCTGCCTAACCATTGGTTTTAAACTTTCACATAAGCTTCTCAGCATAAACAGAAAACGCGTCCCAAAGTCCGTCGGGGTGATTTTCACCGAGCACTTCTTGCACTGAAGAGCCGCTGAGGTGGCAAGAGTCTCACTCAGGCCCCGAGCCATCTTGAAATGTGCCACTGTGTGTTAAGCTTGCGTATTCCACACCTTCAGCGCATGTGAGGACCTGACATGCACCACTCCATGAAAATTGTGTCTAATCAGCACTTCAGTGCTAAATTCCTGTAGGTTTCTAGTTTAAAAGCCCCAGGCAAGTTCAAGTTATGATAATCAGCAGCTCGCAGGGGAGATGGTGATATAGCTGTAATGTCACTGGGCTAGTATTCCAAAGAGCCAGACTAATGTCCTGGTGGGTCCAAATCCCACCATGGCAGCTGGTGGAGTTTAAATTCAATTAATAAATCTGGAATTGAAAGCTAGTCTCAGTAATGGTGACCATGAAACTATCATTGGTTATTGTAAAGTCCCATCTGGGTCACTAATGTCCTTTAGGGGAGGAAATCTGCTGTCCTTACCTGGTCTGGCCTACATGTGACTCCAGACTCACAACAATGCGGTTGACTCTTAACTGGCCTAATAGCCATTCAGTTCCAGGGCAATTAGGGATGGGCAACAAATACTGGCCTTACCAGCGATGCCCATCCCCCAAGAAAGAATACAGAAAATTAGGACCTAAATTGTGTGCTAGGTTTGGGCACAAACCGGCATGTCTGATTGGCACTGCATACGTTTAGTGCCCATTTTCACCCTTTGGCTAAAATAATGCCCACTGAGTCAGAGCAGGAGACAATATATCTTCATTTGAGGGTACAGCAAAAAAAAGAGGATGATCCAATTTGCCATATTGAAGTTTGGGACGAAGAGGGGAAATGACCAAAGGACAATAGTACAACTGATAGAAATCGAGACACCAAAATGGATGCGACATACCCGATGATTGGATATGAGTTGAGGGAGTTTGAGTGGGGGTGGGGGGATGGGTGGGGGTGAGAGGGCAGGGTGGACAGGGCAGGGGGAAGGAAAATGTAGGGGTGGAAAGACCTTGTATGAAGGCCGGGGCCTAGTTCTGATGGCCACTGGGGAGCCATAAAGGAGGCACACCTCCCTCCACACCCAGTCCCATGACTGACCGCCAACCTACCTCATGGAACTTGCCAGGCAGAGTACTTGGTGCCAATTTCCCATCGCCGCAGGTGAGATCCCACTGGGCAATGGGAAGAGGCCCTTCTGTCGATATTAATTGGCCTCTTGGAGGTCCCAATTGACCCATGAGCGGGCGGGTCTCCTGTGAGTGCAAAGCAGTACAAACTATAGCAATAAAACAGCAGAAAACAGATCTTGCCACAATCTCAACGAATGCTGAACAAAGCAAGCAGACTGTCTGAGCTGAATGTAAAGTAAATCCTTTTGGTTTATATTGTGGCTTTAATGTAGAAACTTCACACAGGGTGAATCAGGTAAAAAAGTGATGCCGGAGCAGAAGACAGGATACTGGTCAGAGCTGGCCAGAAATTTGGTCCAGGTGAATGGTAAGGCAGAGTGTAAAGGAGGTGGGCAGGGATAGGGTCTTAGGGAGAGAATTCCAGAACATGGCGTCTAAACCGTGTAAGGAATGGCCACCAATGGTCAGGCAAAAGGAGGGGCCACAATCCATAGCCCTCACCAAACTGTGTCCCACTCCCCCAGCCTCAGCATTGCACCCCATCCTCTAATTTCCCCTCACTGTACCCCATTCACCCACTCCCTATCCCCCACCCTCTAACTCCCCCTCACTTTACCCCATTCACCCACCCCCTATCCCCCACACCCTCTAACTCTGCCTCACTGTAGCCCACTCCCCTATCCCCCACACCCCACAAACCCCCCACACTGTACCCCATTCCTCTATCCCCCACACCCCATACCTCCCCCTCACTGTACCCCCCTCCTCTATCCGCCACCCTCACCGTACCCCACTCGCCCACTCTCTATCCCCCACCCTCTAACTCTGCCTCACTGTAGCCCACTCCCCTAGCCCCCACACACCACAAACCCCCCACACTGTACCCCATTCCTCTATTCCCCACACCCCATACCTCCCCCTCACTGTACCCCACTCCCCTATCCCCCCCACACCCCATAACGCCCCCTCACTGTACCCCACTCCCCTATCCCCCCACATCCCATAACTCCCCCTCACTGTACCCCACTCCCCTATCCCCCACACTCCATAACTTCCCCTCACTGTACCCCACTCCACGATCCCCCACACTCCATAACTTCCCCTCACTGTACCCCACTCCACGATCCCCCACCCTTTAACTCTCCCTCACTGTACCCCACTCCCCTATCCCCCCACACCCCATAACTCCCCCTCACTGTACCCCACTCCCCTATCCCCTCACACACCATAACTCCCCCTCACTGTACCCCACTCCCCTATCCCCCCACACCCCATAACGCCCCCTCACTGTACTCCACTCCCCTATCCCCCCACATCCCATAACTCCCCCTCACTGTAACCCACTCCCCTATCCCCCACACTCCATAACTTCCCCTCACTGTACCCCACTCCACGATCCCCCACCCTTTAACTCTCCCTCACTGTACCCCACTCCACTATCCCCCCACAACCCATAACGCCCCCTCACTGTACCCCACTCCCCTATCCCCCCACATCCCATAACGCCCCCTCACTGTACCCCACTCCTCTAACCCCACACTCTGTAACTCTAACTGTACTCCACTCCCCATCACCCCACACTCCTTAACTCTCTCACTGTACCCCTCTCCGCTACCCACCCACTCCCTCACTCTCTCTCTTACTGCACCCCACTTCCCTATTCCCACACTGCTCCACACCCCATATCCCGAGCTTCCCGATCCCGTTTTATGGGCTTTCCACTGGCTCGGAATGAGATAACACGATCACTTGAACTTCTGAAAAGAGGTAGGGAACGAGTTGAGTTGACGACAGAAAAATCTTTAACGCTCACCGTTCATCTTCATCCCGGAGATTTCTCTCTTAAAATTGTCCTGGGAGTGACATATTTCACCGAACATCAGCAGAACTGAAATAGAAATAAAATTTAGCTCAAACGTTTTGTGGATCAATGTTTTGTTTGTCTAGAAGTAAAATAGCTTAATGGCATGATCTAAAATGTTAATATCCAGCGTGTACCTGCCGAATTATTAGCAGTGCACGATGTAGGTGGATAATCCTAGGCATGGCAGAATATTTTACTGGGTCTAGAGAGACGTTACTCGGGGTGTACTGAGGCCCACTGCACCTTACAAGGCTGACATCCCTATTTGGGCCTAAGGGCCATGGGGATTCATTGGCAGGCCGCACTAAATTTCCCTCCATTTGGCACTCGAGTCCCCTGCACAGCCTCTGACTCAGCCCTTACACCGCTGCTCAGGATACCGCTCTGTTCCTCTCTTCCTTTAGCCAAATTTGCAAGAGTGCAAGCGTGTTAGGTTCACCTGCGCACGGGGCTCAAGGGGAGGCTATTATTACGGCCTGTATTTCGAGATCAGCCAATCAAAGGAAAGGCCACCATTGGGGTCCCAAACTTGGACCTGGATGGAGTTGGAGAGCAGGCTGGAGCGGCCACATCAGCAGCACAGAGGAACTAGGGTACCTCACTGGGATGGGGGTGGGGGGAGATGTGGGGGAAGGGGGAAGGATCGCAGTCCCAGAGGCAGATTGCCAATCACAGGATCGAAGGGACGGATAAGCAATGTCGATTGGTCAGGACACCCAACGACTTCCTAATGTGAATTTGGGAGCAGGGTGGGCAGGGGTAAGCAATGCCTAGTAGTGTAACACCGTTTTATTGGGGACGTAGGGATCACATGGGGGCATCTGATTGTCTACCGTGTTCTAGATTTCCCGACCAGCGAAAACAACGTCTCAATGTCTACCCGGCTAACCCTCTTCCGAATCTTGTACGTTTCAAATCACTACAGATAACTGCAGGACAGGTCAGTTTAACTCAACTAAGAAATAACTGCAGAGATATGGGGAAAGAGCAGGGATTAATGGATTGTCCTTTGACAGGCAGGGGTATGAGGAGATGGTGATACAGTGGCACTGTCACTAACCTAACAATCTCTTGGCCCCGGCTAATCCTCTGGGGACCTGGGTTCAAATCTCACCAAGACAGCTGATGGAATTTAAATTAAACGAATAAATCTGGAATATAAAGCTAGTCTCAGTTATGGTGACCATGACTACTATCATCTTTACCCTTCACTTAGGAAGGAAATCAGCCATCCTTAGCTGGCCCAGGTCTACGTGATTCCACATCCTCGACAATGTGGTTAATTCGTAATGGAAATGGCCTAACAAGCCACTCAGTTCAAGGGCATTAGGGATGAGCAACAATTGCTGGTCTTGTCAGTGACACCCACATCCCATGAAAGAAAGAGCTTAAAATGGAGCCAATGCAGAGGGACCAGCGGCCTCTTTCTGTACTGTCCAACTCAATGGCTCTCATCTCCTTTCACCCGCTGGCTTTCCCTGAGGACTAGCAAACACAGCGGACATGAATGGGAAAGTGGGGCTGAAGCTGAAAATCAAACAAAAAAAATAAAAATCCTTTCAGAATGCAACCTCCGTAAAAGATCTATCGATTGGCCCAGCTGCTGAGAGAGGATTGGTTGTCCACCCCACCATTCCACCTCTGTTAAAACCACGGCTGGGTGGGGTGGGGTCAACCTTTAGATTGGAAATGTTTTTACTTCTCCATTGACCCAAATCTCCCATTCCCTGGGGGCTAAAATGACTGCCCTATCACTCACTTGCCCTGCCGCTCATTATCCCTATGGGTTAACACTAACAACCAAGCATGTGGCCTTTTAAATCAGGAACTTCAGAGCCAGTCACTCTCAGGGTCAGAGTCAGGGTTCGAATTAGGGTTAGGGTTAGGGATAAGGTTAGGATTAGGGTTAGAGGTTGTTTTAGCGTTAGGGTTGGGAGTAGGGTTAGGGATAAGGTTAGAATTAGGGTAAAGGCCTGGGTTTCAGTCCAGGTTAGGATTAGGGTCAGAGTTAGCAATAGGTCCAGTACACAGCCAGTGGTTTAGGGTTAAGGTTATTTTTCGTGGTAGTGCTAGAGTTAGGATTGGGATAGGGTCCAGTACACAGTTAGTGGATCATGCTAGAAGTGCACTCAGGTTTGGATTAGGATCAGCATTAGTGGTAGGTCTAGGGTTAGTGGTTACGGTTAGTGGTTAGTGTTAGGGTTAAGGTTAAGACTGGGGTTATGGTTAGTGGTAGGTTTTGTGACTGGATGCCTGTGTCCAGTGGGGTTCCACAGGGATCAGTGTTGGCTCCCTTGCTGTTTGTGGCATATATAAACGATTTAGACTAGAATGTAGGAGGGTTGATCAGTAAGTTTGGAGATGATATGAAAATTGGCAGGGTGGTAAATAGTGAGGAAGATAGCCTTAGAGTACAGGAGGCTACTCAGTAAGATAAGAGCCCATGGTGTTAGAAGCAAGGTACTAGCATGGATAGAAGATTGGCTGTCTGGCAGGAGGCAGAGAGTGGGGATAAGGAGGTCCTTCTCAGGATGGCGGCCGGTGACTAGTGGTCCGCAGGGGTCAGTGTTGGGATCACAACTTTTCACTTTATACATTAATGAACTAGATGAAGGAACTGAGGGCATCCTGGCTAAGTTTGCAGATGATACAAAGATAGGTGGAGGGACAGGTAGTATTGAGGAGGCGGGGAGGCTGCAGAAGGACTTGGGTGGGTTAGGAGAATGGGCAAAGAAGTGGCAGATGGAATACGTGGGGAAGTGTGATGTCATGCACTTTAGTAGGAAGAATAGAAGTATATTTTCTAAATGGGGAGAGAATTCAGAAGTCTGGAGTGCAAAGGGACTTGGGAGTCCTAGTCCAGGATTCTCTTAAGGTTAACTTGCAGGTTGAGTCAGTAGTTAGGAAGGCAAGTGCAATGTTGGCATTTATTTCAAGAGGACTAGAATATATAAGCAGGAATGTGCTGCTGAGACTTTATAAGGCTCTGGTCAGACCACATTTAGAATATTGTGAGCAATTTTGGGCCCCGTATCTCAGGAAGGATGTGCTGGCCCTGGAGAGGGTACAGAGGAGGTTCACGAGAATGATCCCAGGAATGAAAGGCTTAATATATGAAGAACGTTTGAGGACTCTGGGTCTATACTCGATGGAGTTTAGAAGGATGAGGGGGGATCTGATTGAAACTTACAGAATACTGAAAGGCCTGGATAGAGTGGACGTGGGGAAGATGTTTCCATTAGTAGGAGAGACTAGGACCTGAGGGCACAGCCTCAGAGTAAAGGGAAGACTTTTTAGAACAGAGATGAGGAGAAACTTCTTTAGCCAGAGAGTGGTGAATCTATGGAATTCATTGCCACAGGAGGCTGTGGAGGCCAGGTCATTGAGTGTATTTAAGACCGAGATAGATAGGTTCTTGATTGGTAAGGGGATCAAAGGTTACGGGGAGAAGGCGGGAGAATGGGGTTGAGAAACTTATCAGCCATGATTGAATGGTGGAGCAGACTCGATGGGCCGAATGGCCTAATTTCTGCTCCTATGCCTTATGGTCTTATGGTCTTAGGATATTGACGGGCTGGTTAGATGAGCTGATCAGTGGCAAATGGAATTTAATCCGGATGAGTGTGAGGTGATACACTTGGGCAGGACAAACAAGGCATGGGAATACACAATGAATGGTAGGACCCCGGGAAGTACTGAGGATCAGAGAGACCTTGGTGTGCATGTCCACCAGTCCCTTAAGGGAGCGGGACAGGTAGATAAAGTGGTTAAGAAGGCATATGGGATACTCGCCTTTATTAGCCGAGGCATAGAATATAAGAGCAGAGAGGTTATGCTAGAACTGTATAAAATGCTGGTTAGGCCACAGCTAGAGTATTATGTGCAGTCCTGGAATCTGCATTATAGGAAGGATGTGATTGCACTAGAGAGAAAATGCAGAGGAGATTTACCAGGATGTTGCCTGGGCTGGAGAGTTTTAGTTATGAGGAGAGATTGGATAGACTGGAGTTATTTTCCCTGGAGCAGAGGAGATTGAGGGGGAACATGATTGGTTGTATAACATTATGACAGGCACAGATAGGGTAGACAGGAAGGAACTTTTCCCCTTGGTGGAGGGATCAATAACCAGGGGGCATCGATTTAAGGTAAGGGGCAGGAGGTTTAGAGGGGATGTGAGGAAGAATTTTTTCACCCAGAGGGTGGTGGGAATCTGGAACTCACTGCCTGAAAGGGTGATAGAGGCAGAAACCCTCATAACCTTTAAGAAGTATTTGGATGTGCACTTGCGATGCCATGATATACAAGGCTATGGGCCTAGTGCTGGAAAATGGGATTAGAATAGTTAGGTACTTGTTTGACCGGTGCAGACTTGACGGGCTGAAGGGCCTTTTTCTGTGCGGTAGAACTATATTAATACACAGGCTTGGGTAGGTTTAGGATTAGGGTTCGGGTTAGGTTTAGGCTCAGGGTCAGGGTTAGGCTCAGGGTCAAGGTTAGGATTAGGATTAGTGATAGGGCAAGGATTAGGGATGTAGTTAGGGTTAGGGTTTGGGGTAGATTTAGTATTAGGGTTAGAGTTTGGAGTAGATTTAGTGTTAAGATTAGGTTTAGGCTCAGGGTTAGGATTAGGTTCAAGTTTAGGGTTAGGGTCAGGGTTAGGGGTTAGGGTTAGGGTTAGATTAGGGTCAGGGTTCAGGTCAGGGTCAAGGGTTAGGATTAGGGTTAAGGGTCCGGGTAGTGTGTGGTCCATTAGACAGGCAGTGAATCATCCTGGAAGTGTGCATTAAACCTTCTCCAAGAGCAACACTAAGGAATATCCAACCTCTGATCTCACCCCTGTTAGATAGAACTTCATTTTAATGTCTCACTTAAGCAGAGTACAACATAGGAAATGGAAGAAATAGACCTTTCAGACCCCTCAGCCTGCTGATCTTCTACCTCATGTGTACTTCCGCACCCTATCCTCATAATTGCCTTTGTGTCCAATAGTCTATCAATCTCAGTCTTGAATATATTGAAGGACTGAGCTTCCAGAACCCCATGGGGTAGGTAATTCCAAAGAGTCACAACCCTCTGAGTGAAAATATTTCTCCACACCTCAGTCCTAATTGGCTTCTCCCTTGTGCTGTGACTGTGGCACAGCCTCTTACCTCATGCCCGCTTCTCCAGGAACTGTTCCTCCCAGAGTCTGTCAATGTTCTCACTGGAGGGTACATGGGGGGTGGATTTTATGGAGCCTGCAGGAGCAGGAAAGGTGGCACGTGGGGTGACTTCAATAGGCGGGAGGTGGAATCCCGATTTCCCAGCGGTGGGCTGAGGGGCAGAGATAAAGTCAGCAGTGGGTTTGTGGTGTGTCGAGCATCACACTGGCCTCAGCAAGCCGTCAATGCTCATTAGCATGAAACTTCCTTTAATTGTCCTTAACAATGTGTAGAAGGGGGAGGGTCAGCTGAGTCCTAACGTCAAGATAAAGACAGTGGTGCGCGAGAATCTTGGGCACTCGGTTCCTGTTTGATCAGAAGTGATGTGCACCAGCCGGCTTTGTGCGGTTGTGATTAAGGTCGACGGTTTTCTCCTTGTCTAAGGCACAAGGGAGGGGAGCAGCAGAAATGGCAGCTCGCTTGGAGCCTCAGGACCGGCAAGAGTGAGGCAGTGGAGGGCTGTGGGGGATGTGGGTTGGAGTGGGAGTGGAAGGGAGGCCCAAGCGAGCTCAGAGGGTGGTACTGTGGGCATGGAGGAGTGAAGTGGGAAGGGCCTGGTGTCCTGGGTGATGTGGGGGAGAGGTGGGTGGGTGGGAACAGTCAGTCAAAGTAAGAAAATGAGGAGCCTAAAGGGTGATGTCGGTGCTGACCAAATGTGTGTCCATCTCAGAGTGTTAGCTGGCTGAGTCCTTACAGGGCTTTGCATTCACCTACGTTTCAATTATCCCTGCTGAGAGTGATCAGCAGACAATGTCCTTAACAATGTATAGAAGGGAGGGTCCGTGCAGTCTCGTTCAGCCATGTCCCACAGAGTGGGGAGTACAACACTGGACACTAACATGAACATTCAATAAAGAGTGAACACAAAAACACAACATTGTTTCTCCCACAATAATGGAAATGTCCCTAACTCCCCTGTAACCATCAATGCATGCCAGCCATTAGGCATGCCAGTACATTTAACTCTCTAAGTTCACTTCAACAAATAACAATGACGCACACATGAATAAAGTGAAACCAATGTCACGTGAAATATTTACAGGTGAAATTTAAGTTTGAAAAATGCCCAGGCTACCTTTGTGTTCCCAATCAGTCTAAAGTTAATGGAAATGGAGTTGGGCAGAAAGGTTTTGGCTGTGATACAGAGCCTCCCTGTTTGTCCAGAACACCCTTTTATAGCCCGCCCGTGGCTGCAGCATTGTTAGCTGATGGCGGGTTTCACCAGTGAACAGCTTCCTTCGCCGCGTGATCGCACGTGTCTCCCGCGTACACCACCAACACTATAAGTTCTAGTTGTAACCGCGTGGGAAACGGCAAAAAGCAGGAGAACGGAAGTGACTGTCGGGAGCAGACCCCCACCGATATAATTCTGCTCATGGAATTTCCAAGTCTGGCAGCTCCGGTAGTGAGCTGGTGTATGTAATATCGGGGTCAGGTTATTTCAAACTCGCCGAGAGTCCAGGTGAGATGGACAGAATTTGTACAACAGGTGGGAGGGAACAACATCCCACCACCTTACCCTGGTCTTTTATCTGTGACAGCTCCAACCTGAAATCATCGTGTGAGGTTCTTATCTCATTCAACATCCATGTGCCTGAAAAGGAAACACCATGTTTGTTAAATAGGTTCATCCATGGGTATATCTTTGGATGTCTTTGTAACATGGGCAGCCATCGATTTATTTGCAAACAGTAACCAGGAATTACTCTCTCACCTGTGAGACAGGAATGTGGATTCAGCCCCACTCCGGGACTTTACTGCATAATCCAGGCTGAAGCTCCAGCACAGCTGGAGGGAGTGCTGAGGGAGTGCTGCATTGTCAGAGGTGCCCTCATTTCAATGATCTCGTTGCAACATGTGAAATTCTGAGAGGGCTTGACATGGTAGATGGTGAGTGGAGGCGTCTCTTAGATGAAGAGTCTAGAACATGGATCTACATACTTATGTGGATAGGGGGTCAGTCGTAGAACTGAGATGAGGAGAAATGTTTTCACTTGGAGGGAGAGAGCTCTGGGTACTCAGTCTTTCACCAATCTTATGATTTATAGACACCAAGGAAATTAGGGGATAGGGTGGGGAAGGTGGAGCTGAGTTAGGAGGTTAGCCATGATCTGACTGAATGGTAGGATAGGCTTTATCTGAATGGCTGCCTCCTGCTCCTAGGCCTCATGTTCTTCAGCGAGACGTTAAACTGAAGTTCAAACCTACCTGTTCGGGTGGGTGTAAAAGATGTTTGCAACGGTCCTCCTGATTGGCTGCTGCAACATTTGACCTGTTGAATCATTTGCCAAAACTCTGACTAGTTGGTTAATCCCTAAACACATGATCAGAGTGTGAGGGCTGGAACGGCAGGCTGGGGGAGGGGGAGGTCTTGCCACACTTCCAAGAACTTTGGCCCAATAAATCTGACAAGGCCTACCATGATGGCTGGGACCCCAGCTATTCACAACATTTATTAATGATTTAGATAAGGGAACTAAATGTAATATCTCCAAATTTGCAGATGACACAAAGCTGGGTGGGAGGGTGAGCTGTGAGGAGGATACAGAGATGCTTCAGTGTGATTTGGACAAGCTGAGTGAGTGGGCAAATGCATGGCAGATGCAGTATAATGTGGATAAATGTGAGGTTATCCACTTTGGTGGCAAAAACAGGAAGGCAGTTAATTATCTGAATGGCTATAAATTGAGAGAGGGGAATGTGCATCGAGACCTGGGTGTCCTTGTACACCAGTCGCTGAAGGTAAGCATGCAGGTCCAGCAGGTGGTAAAGAAGGCAAATGGTATATTGGCCTTCATAGCCAGAGGATTCAGGTACAGGAGCAGGGATGTCTTGCTGCAATTGTACAGGGCCTTGGTGAGACCACACCTGGAATATTGTGTGCAGTGTTGGTCTCCTTATCTGAGGAAGAACATTCTTACTATAGGGGGAGCGCAACGAAGGTTTACCCGACTGATTCCTGGGATGGCGGGACTGACATATGAGGAGAGATTGAGCCAATTAGGATTATATTCGCAGGAGTTCAGAAGAATGATGGGGGATCTCAGAGGAACTTATAAAATTCTAACAGGACTAGGCAGGGTAGATGCAGGAAGGATGTTCCCGATGGTGAGGGAGTCCAGAACCAGAGGTCACAGTCTGAGGATATGGAGTAGACCATTTAGGACTAAGATGAGGAGAAATGTCTTCACCCAGAGAGTGGTGAGCCTGTGGAATTCGCTACCACAGAAAGTAGTTGAGGCCAAAACATTGTATGTTTTCAAGAAGGGGTTAGATATAGCTCTTGGGGTGAAAGGGATCAAAGGGTATGGGGAGAAAGCAGGAGCAGGCTATTGAGTTGGATGATCAGCCATGATCATAATGAATGGTGGAGCAGGCTCGAAGGGCCGAATGGCCTACTCCTGCTCCTAGTTTCTACGTTCTTATGAAAGAGTTTGAGAGCCAGAATGATCTTTCCTCCTGCATTGAAATTGATAACAGGCTAACATAGCTGCATATATACCTTCTGACACATGAAGTCAAGAAATTAAAGTGCAAATGCAGTGGGACACACGTTTGTGACAACTGATGGTGAAAGTTTGCCCTCAATTTTTTGGTCATTTTAATTGCAGCACCCACACAGCACACAAACAGTGAGTTTGCAGCAGTGGGGGATTCAGGAATCACTGAGGGAGGGGGATGGGGAGCGAGGGTGGATGTGAGTGGTGAAAGGCTGAGTTCTATTTCTTGGGGAAGGGGTGAAATCTAGAGAGTTTCAACTTCCATTGCTCCACTTCCTAGCCTTCGGTGTGCACATGTCAGTGTCGTTTTTATTTTAAATGAAGTTCAGAATCATTCCTGTCATGTTCCCACAGCAACAGCACTATTAATACAGTGATTGGAAGGCTTGAATAAATCCAAGTAATGCAGCCACACTGGGAGACGTATGTTTATCTCAGGTCAATGGCTTTAATTCCTGCTGACAAAAATGAGGCTAACTTTCTGATTTCCTGCTCCTGGTTGCAATTTGAATGCAAAGTTATGTTTCCTGTCGGTATGAAATCTGCCTCTTAAATAAATCTCCGCACAAGACAACAGCTGAGCCTGAGCCAAATATCTCTGAAAAGAAATTAAAAAGCTTTTAAAAACTTAATTTTAGCTGCTTTTGTAAAACCTCTTTGTAAATTACCACTAAACAACTGTAAGTATCTGCAACTGAATCACGGAAGCAGTTAGCACTGTTTAAATGTTGTGCCTCAAGTACGTGTACAATAAACTGTGGGTGAGAATTAGATCTGATTGATTGGTTGCAGTCCTGTCTTTGACATCGAGGGGGTGGTTTGTGGAAACTTCCCAGGGTTTCTGTAGATCTTCCATTGAAATGGATAAGCTTGATAACCACCAATGATCATTCAATGGCACTCACCAACTCTGATGGGTCTCGCAGCCTTCAGTCTACTCCTGGCTCTAATCTATTGGATTGCTGCTGGTTGACTCTGGTGCTATCTTCCAAAAGATTGCATTGGTTCCAGTAACATTACCTTGATCAAACCCTTGTCCCACTGCACTTACATTCTAATTTCTTGCCTTCATGTGTCAGGAGGCATATATTCAGCCCTACAACAGTGTTATCATTACCCAACAAATCTGATTGGTGGATAGTGACATCTCCTAAACCCAATTACAGAAATGGACTTCTTGTTAAACCCTAACATGCAAGTTAAAGTTTAGGAGTTTCAGTCTGGACCACATGTCCTCCTCCTGAGTCCCCATCTATATTTTGGTTTAATCATTTACTTCCCATTCAAGACCATTCACACATGTGGTGTGAGTGAAGTGTCTATTCATGTCCTGCAATATTGTACTGAGACAGATATTAGGTGAGCACCAGGATGTCTCAGGATGAATCTCTGAAGCAGCATCCGACCCTCTGATAAACACAGTATGTTTAAATTAAAGGAGCATAACATGTCTCAGTTTACTGGCCACTTACTGTTATTCAGCTGTGAAAGCTTCATTCTGAAATCAGCGTGTGAACTTCTTGCTTCTTCTGACATCTGAGAAACTGCAAGTGAAACCAGACAATTGATATTTGTAATAGCGCATCACTTCAGCTCTGAAATGGGTTGGCCAGCCACTCAGTTCAAGGACAATTAACACAAATACTCGCCTTCCCAGCGATGCCCACATCCTGTCAAAGAATACATTTTTTAAAAGCTCTGCTGCCCATATATTCACTGGCACCGGGTGGGGGTGGGGGTCGGGGGGCAGTGGAATATTGGTATTGTCACTGGACTGGTAATCCAGACACCCAGGGTCATTCTCTGGGGACCTGGGTTCAAATCCCACCATGAATTTTATTGAATTCAATAAAAATCTGGAATTAAAAGTCTAATGATGACCATGAATACCATTGTCAACTGTTATAAAAACCCATCTGGTTCACTAGGACTTAGGGAAGAATATCTGCTGTGCTCACCCTAGTCCAGTTCAGCCTACATGTGACTCCAGATCCACAGCAACGTGAAGAATGCCCTCTGAACAAGGGCAATTAGGGATGGGTGATAAATGCTGGCCTAGCCAGTGATGCCCACAACCCATGAATAAATAAATAAGTCCTGTTTACCTATGCCCTGCTATTGGCTCCTGGTCCAGTAGTGCCTGGACTTTTAACATTTTCACCCTTACTTTCAAAACCCTCCACGGCTGGGTCCCTCCCAATCTCTGTAATCTCTCCCAGCCTCGAAACCATGCTCTGTCCTCCTCCAATTCCAGCCTCGCGCATCCCCAATTTTAACTGCTCCACTATCAGTGGCCGTAACTTCAGGGGCCCAAGCTCTGGAATCCCCTCCCTACACCTCTCCACCTCCCTACCTCTGTCTCCTGCTTTCAACAAAACCTACCAAATTGACCAAACTTTAGGTCTCTGACATCTCCGTACATGATCTGTGTCAAATTTTGTTGGATAACTCCTGTGCAGTGCGTTGGCATGTTTTATTATTTTAATGGAGATATATAAACACAAGTCACTGTTAACACAAAGATTAATGCACTAGTGAGTCAATGATTTAATCTCAGCTTTTGTCTGATGGGTAATTCGGTCACTCTGAGGGAGCAGGTTTGGATAATTAAACTGATGCTGTTTTGATCTTGACCTTGCTCTGCCTGTAAGTGTGCCTCCCTCTCAAAGCATGTGGTATCTGACCAGTACTCCAGAACTCTTGGTCTCGAGCCAAACTGTTCCAGTACAACCATAATCCGACAACGTGAACGATTGCCCAGCTATGTCCTGTCCATAAAAAGACAGGACAAAACCAAGCTGGCCAATTGGAGAGTGGCCACCTTTGAATTAAGTCAACAATTGACTGAGTGCAACATCAAGGAGCCTCAGTAAAATTAAAGTCACTGGGAATTGGCAGTGGGGCCGGGGGGTGGGGGGAAACTCTTTCCTGGCTGGAATCATAAAATGGAGGTTGTTTTTCAGGGCAACGTGCTAGACCAAGCCATCTTCAGCTGCTTCCTCAATGACCTTACTGCATCGCAAAGTCAGAAGTGGGGATGTTCGCTGATAAGACCACAAGACATAGCAGCAGAAATTAGGCCATTCGGCCCATCGAGTCTGCTCCGCCATTCAATCATGGCTGATAAGTTTCTCAACCCCATTCTCCCGCCTTCTCCTCATAACCTTTGATCCCCTTACCAATCAAGACTGTGGTCTTCAGTTACATTCACAACTCCTCAGATAATCGTGCAATGGAAGGACAAAGCTACCAACGCCTGCAAGTTTCCCTCCATATCACACACCATCCTGACATGGAACTATTTCACCCTTGCTTCGTCATCACTGGGTCAAAACCCTGGAACTCTCTCCCTAGCAGCACTGTGGATGTTCCTACACCACATGGACTGCAATTGTTCAAGAAGAAAGTCCATTCTCAAGGACGACTAAGACAGGGGTTAAATACTGATGGCCACATCCTGAGAATAAGTTAAGAAAAGGACCTCTTACATTAGGCGAGCCCATCTTTTAATTTCATAATTACTGAGGGACGAGAATCTGGGAAAGTCAAGAGAAATGTTTCAAAGTGACACTCACGTTTATTCTCCATGTATATTAGTTCCATCTTGACAATAGCAGCCGATTTTTTCAATTCATTGAACATCTGTGTGACTGAAAGAGAAGCAGAATATTAAGTGTCAATCTTTGCCATCACTTTGATCATCATTTGGTTCCTGCCTGTTTCTGTTCTCATTGTTGGAGAGTGGGAAGTTTGTCAGCCAGTGCGTTTCTGATGCAAGATCTCATCACTCAGTAGTTAGGCTGCTCCCCACCCATCTGCGAGAGAGAGGTATTGTATTTGCATATTGTTAGTTAGATGCTAGAGGACTCCCTCATGGGGTCAAGAAACCCATCACACTTATCCTGCAGGACCTCCTCTTATACTTCAAGTTATCTCCAGGGAGTTGGAAATAAAGGCAGCCACCACATTGTCATATTTGTTTTGTTAGACGTAACAAGGGAGAGAACTAGGAATCATCTCTCCGAGACATTCAACGGCATTACCATCGCTGAATCCCTCACTATCAACATCCTGGGGTTACCATTGACCAGAAAGGGAACTGGACCAGCCATATAAATACTGTGGCTACGAGAGCAGGTCAGAGGCTGGGAATCTTGCAGCGAGTAACTCACCTCCTGACTCCCCAAAGCCTGTCCACCATCTACAAGGCACAAGTCAGGAGTGTGATGGAATACTCCCCACTTGCCTGGATGAGTGCAGCTCCCACAACACTCAAGAAGCTCAACACCATCCAGGACAAAGCAGCCCGCTTGATTGGTGCCCATCCACAAACGTTCACTCCCTCCACCACCGACGCACAGTAGCAGCAGTGTGTACCATCTACAAGATGCACTGCAGAAACTCACCAAGGCTCCTTAGGCAGCACCTTCCAAACTCACAACCACTACCATCTAGAAGGACAAGGGCAGCAGACACATGGAAACACCATCACCTGGAAGTTCCCCTCCAAGCCACTCACCATCCTGACTTGGAAATATATCACCGTTCCTTCACTGTCACTGGGTCAAAATCCTGGAACTCCCTCCCTAACAGCACTGTGGGTGTACCTACACCGCATGGACTGCAGCGGTTCAAGAAGGCAGCTCACCACCACCTTCTCAAGGGCAACTAGGGATGGGCAATAAATGCTGGACTAGCCAGTGAAGCCCACAGTCTGTGAATAATTTTTTTTAAATGAAAATGAAAAGCTAATTCCTCTCAAATCCCAAAAGATCACTTATTTATGTGCAGAAAAAATAATCTACAAAAATAAAGGTAAGTGTGAATGTTTTTGTGAATGTGAATTTATGTTAGTGATTCAGTGGTTTTGTACATTTCTGTTTGTGTGTTTGAGTTCATGAATGGTTATGTGAGTGTGTTTATGTGTGAGTGTGAGTTTCAGAGTGACTGTTAACTGCTCCGTCAGCCTGTCCATCTCAGCTGTAATCTTGTGTCTGATTTCTGGTCTCCATTGCAGATGAGAGAAATGGAGGAGGTTCAAGGGAGAGAGAGAGAGAAGGAACTTTGAGGAGAGACAAAGGGAGATCTAGGGGTAGACATAAGGAGATTTGAGGGGGGGAGGCAGAGGGAGGTTTGAGAGGAGATGGAGGAAGGCTTGTGGGGGGGAGAGAGAGTGATTTGAGGGGGAGATGGAGGGTGGTTTAAGGGGAGATGGAGGGAGGTCTAAGGGGATAGAGAGGGAGGTTTGAGGGGGAGATAGAGGGAGTTTTGGATGGGGAGATGAAGGGTGGTTTAAGTGAAGGTGGAGGGAGTTTTGAGGGAGAGGTGGAGAGAGACTTGTGGGGAAATGAAGGGAGTTTTGAGGGCGAGATGGAGAGAGATTTGAGGGAAGATGGAGGGAGGTTTGAAGGAGAGGTGGAAAGAGTTTCAAGGGCAGATTTGAGGGGAGATCTGGTTGGTGCATATCTAGTGTACTTCATTTCAAAACCAGCTGGTGATTTGCTCAGCAAATTTAGTGCAACCCCTGATTCCAATACTTCCTGCAATAAGTCATGTTTTCCCCTATTTTTGTACCATTGGAATTAAGAGCCAGAGGTTCATATGAATTTTGCACCAATCAGTATCTCAGGTTTGTGCAGTTACAAACTCTGAATGTAAGGTGTTTCGAACACGTTGGCTTCCCACAATCCTCCATGTCTAGCAGTTTTAAATTCTGTCTATGGTGACACTGTGAGTAACTGGTTCACTGAGGTAGAACTCTGTGTCGGAGTAGCAGACACCATCCCGATAATCAAAGAGTCAGTCATGAACCTAGGCACACAATTTAGGCCGATACTGAGGGAGTGCTGCACTGTCAGAGGTCTCATTTCTTGAGGAGTGAAGTGGGGGTGGGAGTGGAGAGTTGGGAGGGAATCGGGGGCTGAATCAGGGGGCGAATCAGGGAGGAAATCAGGGATGAATCGGGGGTTAATCAGGGGATAAATCGGGGGTAAATCAGGTGGTGAATCAGGGAGGATGAATCAGGGAGGATGAATCAGGGGGTAAATTGGGAGTAAATCAGGGAGAGTGAATCAGGGGGTGATGGGGGTTGAATCAGGGGATGGATTGGGGTAAATCAGGAGGTAAATCAGAGGGTGAATCGGGATAAATCAGGTAGAATTAATCGGGGGTAAATCGCGGGTAAATCGGGGTGAATCAGGGAGAGTCAATCAGGGTGAATCAGGGGTAAATCAAGGATTAAATCAAGGAGGTGAATCAGGGGAAAATTGAGGGTATATTGGGGGTGAATCAGGGAGAGTGAATCAGGGCAAATCGGGGTGAATCGGGGTAAATCATGGGGTAAATCAGAGAGATAATTTGGGGTTAAATTGGGGATAAATTAGGGGTGAATCAGGGAGAGTGAATCAGGGTAAATCAGAAGTAAATCATGGGATAAATCATGGGCTAAATCAGAGTGTGAATTGGGGGTAAATCAGGGGGGGGAAACAGGTAGAATGAATCAGTGTGAATCAGGGGTAAATCTAGGATAAATCAGGGGTGAATTGGGGGTAAATCAGGGGAAAATTGGGGGTGAATCGGGGAGAGTGAGTCAGGGCAAATCAGGGGTACATTGGGGTGAATCAGGGGGTAAATCATGGGGTAAATCAGAGAGGTGATTTGGGGGTAAATTGGTGATAAATTGAGGGTGAATCAGGGAGCGTAAATTAGGGGTAAATTAGGGTGAACCAGGGGTAAATCATGGGGTAAATCAGAGAGGTGAATTGGGGGTAAATCGGGGATAATTTGGGGATGAATCAGGGATAATCAATCAGGGGTAAACTGTGGGTGGATTGGGGTGAATCAGGGGTGAATAAGGGAGAGTGAGTGAGGGCGTGATTAGGGGGCTGAATAAGAGGTATATTGGAGGAGGAAATCAGGGGTGAATTGGGGGAGGGATAAATCAGGCGTCCAGCCCAGAAACACCCCATTGTTGCTGGACATGTTTGAGTCAAATTAAGTGAAGTTTTGATTTTTATCGCTCCCAATTACATCAAAATACCTGGAAGAGATTCGCGTGATTAATGTTCTGAAACAACTTATTATTTGGTAAAGTGAAACGATTGATAAACGTGGCGCCCCAAGAAGCTGCTCCTTCTGTTGGGTTGAGCTCCCTTGGGTAACACCCTGATCTTTGAGTATTGCTTTTGGGTCATCCCTGTTCACCTGAAGCGAGCAGAGGGATGCAGTCGAGGCTGAGTGTGCAGCCGCATCACGTGTACAGAGGGCGACGGCATTATGAGAAAGGGGGCGGTATAAAGCGAGCTCCAGTTTCCTGGCCTGCTACAGTTTGCATGTTAATGGGGTGCTCCCATTTCCTACCCCAGCCTCAGGAATGCCCTGGGCACCATGTAGACATGGAACAGAGCAGGAGAAGGCCATCGCTTCATCCACTCTGCCTCATTGCTCTTCACCAACCCCCCTGCCACCCCAGTGATGCTCATTGGCTGTCCAGAGTGCAAGTTTGAACCCAGATCCACAAGTCAGCAAAATCTCCTCCTCACAAAGATTCATGGCGTTGTCTTGCTTTGGAGCCCCTTCACAGCTTAATAATATTTGACTCGTCCTTAAAGGAGAACATGGAGCTGGCTTGATGGGCTGAGTGGCCTTCTCCTGTTCGGGGTGCATCCCAAGGGAGCTCAACCCAACAGAAGGAGCAGCTCCTTGGGGTGCCACATTTATTGATAGGTTCACGTTACCAAATAATGTTGAGCGTACATAGAGCAGTGACACCGTCCTGCCGACTCAGCTTCAGGAAGGTGTGACTACAAATTGCAGACAAATGTTCCAGATGACTGAAACTCATTTGGGAATTGGTGCTGAGCACAAAAGCTGCTAATTCCTTCCTGACAGTAATTATATAGAATACACCCTGAGTCCCCATTCATTCAAAGCTGGTTCGAGTGCGCTCAGTAATCTCTGCTCACAGTCCAGCACCTGACTGGCTTTGATGTGATTGCAGTGGATGTTTGTTCAGATGTGGTTGGATTAAGTTAGGAGACATTACAAGGCCGGCCATCCTTTCCTGTGTGTATATCCTGTACACTGTGGAGACCCTATTGCTGCTTTCTGCCAAATGCTTTGGGGAGGATGGGGGAACATACATTTCACCCAGCCTAGCCCCCATATCCTTCCTTCCTTCGGGACAGGTCAGCAAACCTTCCTTTCCTTCGTCTCAAGGCTCCATTATTCAGGATAATTGCATAAGCGGCTGCCCTGAGCTCCCCTGTGCTATTGTCAATGGCTCTTTCAACTGCAGCATGTGAACAGGAGAAGGCCACTCAGCCTATCGAGCTTGTTCCATCATTCAGTTCGCTCATGGCTGATCTCTGCTTGGACTCCATTGATCCTCCCTGATGCCACATCCCCTGACCAATAAAAAAACCTATCCCTCTCAGGTCTGAATTTTCCAATTGACCCTTGTGACCCATAGCTTCTTTTTCGTGGGGATTGAGGGGACAGCGTTCTAGAGAGTACGACCCTGTGTGTGAAGGGGTATGTCCTGACTCAGTTATCCCTCTGATGTGTCCTTCTGCTGCCTCATTGGTTGTCCAGAGGGCAAGTTTTTAACACAGGTCACACATAAATAAGCAAAATCGTAGATGAATGAGCGTGCTCTATAGGTCTGAGAAAATGGGACAGTTATCCCGTGATTAGCCAATCACTTCCAGGTGAAAAGCCTGTACATTGGAGGAAGGGCAGAGGGATGCAGAAAGCAGTTGCTTTGTGAGACATTGTGCCCTTTGCAAACACTCCAGGTACCAGCTGTCAGGACTTACAATTCTTCTTCAAATGTGAAAACTCCGCCCTCACCCCAGACTGGGAGCTGTTCACTTCAGTGAAAACCTGTGGAACTAGAATTGAAAATCACCGTCACTAGAGAGAAAACAGAGCGTGGGGTCTGAGAGCAGAATTTGACAGCCTCTCACCGGTGGGTTTGCAGGTGAGTAGGGGGTGTGTAAAGATTCCCCGGGTGGTCTCCCTGCCACTTGCCCCCCTGCCCCCCCCCCCCACCCCCCCCCCGGCCTATCTGCAACTTGACAGGGGCTGGGTGAGGCACAGGGCAGCCTGCCCACCCTCGCCCCAATTAGCCACTCAATGTTGGGGCTGGTGGGATGGGATCCGGAGGTGGGGGAAGCCAGGAGGTCACCTTGCCTGACCCTCAGGCATGAAGTGGGGGCAGGGTAGAGGGGGTGTGCCACCTCCCTCAAGGGCCCCCTTTCCACATTGGCTGCACTCTCTACCCCCCAACAAGATGTGACCCTTGCGGGTTTGTCCTCCCACTGACCTCTCCATCAAGACCCCCCACCCCCCACCCCCCATCTTCCCAACCCCTGGGCCTCACCTCCACCCACCTCACCATGAGCACCCCGCGCTTACCAGCTCCTGGGCTGCGGGACTTGGCACCGGGGGGCTGCTGTAGTCCCAGCCCTGGCCACTGCTGCTATGGCACTGGCCGGGTTGATTCAATAACTTGAGTACATATAAAGAGAGACTTTGGTCCTCAAATTCTGATTGTGCTTCAGCCCCACACACCTGATCTTTGGCCACTAGTGCGGAGAGGTGTGGGCAGGGTGGAGGGCCTTCTTGTTAGCCTGCTCTTGGGGCTGGCCATTAACAGGCCCAGGCAGTGAGCAGTTGAAGGGGTCATCCAGTCTGACTGCACCACTTCCATGGCTATGTTCGTGCCTGGGTGTCCCTGGAGAGGGAGCACACGCTGTCCACTGGTATACTTGAAGCCTTCTGCAGCCACCCTCCTCTGCACTGGAGGGGGTGCAGAGGAGATTCACCAGGATGTTGCCTGGGATGAAACATTGAAGTTATGAAGAGAGGTTGGATAGACTTGGGTTCCTTTCGTTGGAGCGGAGAAGACTGAGGGGCGACCTGATCGAGGTGTACAAGATTATGAGGGGCATGGACAGGGTGGATGGGGAGCAGCTGTTCCCCTTAGTTGAAGGGTCAGTCACAAGGGGACATAAGTTCAAGGTGAAGGGCAGGAGGTTTAGGGGGGATGTGAGGAAAAACTTTTTTACCCAGAGGGTGGTGAGGGTCTGGAATGCACTGCCTTGGGAGGGTGGTGGAGGCGGGTTGCCTCACATCCTTTAAAAAGTACCTGGATGAGCACTTGGCACATCATAACATTCAAGGCTACGGGCCAAGTGCTGGTAAATGGGATTAGGTAGGTAGGTCAGGTGTTTTTCATGTGTCGGTGCAGACCCGATGGGCCGAAGGGCCTCTTCTGCACTGTGAGATTCTGTGATCCTGTGACCAGTGGGCACCACAGGGGCTGGAGTGCATCTTTTGCCCTGGGGACAACATTTTATTTGTTCAGATATGTTTTCTTTAAAATTTTGCTTTTGTTACAGTGCCCCTTTTAGTGGCTGTCACTTTATTCATTTGCTAATTAGTTCATTTTTGTTGTAATAATTTATTCAAGAGAGTGTAAAGAGAGACTTCCTTTCACAACCTGTGGGCTCCACAGAGGTTGCAGCACATCATCAGCCCCGGAAATAGCATATTCATTTAATTTGTTAAGTTCCCTTTGAAAGTTTTATTTTTTTTTGTTACAGTGTCCCTTTAAGGCACTTTTGATTAGTTAATTAGTTTATTTGTTAATTTTTTTTTATTGGCCACTCAAAATAGTACAAAGAGAGACTTTTGGAACACTGGACGTGGGTTAGGGAGGAGGTAGATAGGCGGTAATGCTGCATTCTGTAAGTAAATCTAGCATTATATAAAAGATCGGGGTCTGGTTTCCCACTTCAACATCTGGCTTCTGAATGAATGAACAAAAACGACCCCCTCCACCACCGTCCACTCAGCCTGCCCTTGTCAATATGAAGGCTGTGTGCTGGAAGTGCCTGTGGAATGGTAATTGAGAAGTTACACTCAATTGTCCACCTGCTTCACTACTCTGAACTTCCACCTAAAGTTCCTGCCAATCGCAATCGGCCATCGAAATCGCCATTACAATCGGGATTCAGTGTAACCAATTGGAGCCTGGAGAAAATGTGGAACTCACAGTATATATTCCCATGAGTTACGTAAAAACGAATAACGACATAACACCAGAATAACATCTTTGTTTTATGCTATGAGTAGAATCCGAGGCTTAATCGTATACCCATTTTGAACCAGCCTAATTACAGGATGTTTGCCTGTATGACTCCTTATTCTGGGGAGGGGGAGGCCATTATAATGAGTCAAGTTGCATTCGGAAACAGGGCTAGGTGCTCATCGAAGAGTGAGGGACTTCAGGTGCAACATAAACACGTGTGTTAACACACTTACACCTGAGTTTGTTTTGGTCTTTTACTCTGGGTATTTGGTTCACAAAATACAAGGGAAATTCTGCACCCCCCATGTTACTCAGATAGAGCTGTAAAGATTTAAGTGAGAATAGACAATTAAGTTGGCCATTGTAACTTGAGGTCTCACCACCCAACTTTCACCAAGAGCAACTTTTTAATGCAGCAACCCATTAGACCGTTTCTTTTTCTTTATTTGTTCATGGGGTGAGGGAGTCGTTGGCAAGGCCAGCACTTGTTGCCCATCTCTAATTGCCCTTAAACAGAATGGCTTGCCAGGCCATTTCAGAGGGCAGTTAAGAGTCAACTTGTGGTCTTGGATTCACATGTAGGTCAGACTGGGTAAGGACAGTTGATTTCCTTCCCTAAAGGACATTAGTGAACCAGATGGGTTTTTACAACAATCAATGATAGTTTCATGGTCACCATCACTGAGACTAGCTTTCAATTCCAGATTTATTAATAGAATTTAAATTCCACCAACCGCCATGGTGGGATTTGAACCTTAGGCCCCAGGGCATTAGCCTGGGCCTCTGGTCACTACGTCACTGTCTGCTCACTTAGAGCAGTGCTCGGACATTAGTTATCAACTGGAGGAACTCATGGGTCAGAAGAGATGGAGAGTGGGTGGTCTGCTCCGTACAATCTTTTCATAACACTGCACTCGAACCACACAATTTACAGATGGCAGGAGGCGAGGGCAGAGCATTGTGTTGGGCTGAACCTGTTGAGAGGTTCTGAGATAACTGAAGGCATGACAGCGATTCTGGTCACTGTCACACACTCACTGTTATTGTTCATCTGTGAAAGCTCCATCATGAAGGCAGCCTGTGACTTTCTCTCCGTATTCAACAGCTGTGCGACTGAAATAGTGAGGAAAGACATTAGCTCCCACGATGTGGAATCTGTATGGGTAGAGCTGAGAAACACTAAGGGGCAAAAAACGTTAGTGGCGGAGGGTTGTATATAGACCACCAAACTGTAGTGGTGATGTTGGGAATGGCATTAAACAGGAAATTAGAGACTCAAGCAATAAAGGAACATCTGTAATTATGGGTGACTTTAATATGCATATAGATTGGGCAAATCAAATTAGTAACAATACCGTAGAGGAGGAATTCCTGGAGTGTATACGGGATGGTTTTCTGGACCAATATGTTGAGGAACCAACGAGAGAACAGGCCATCCTCGACTGGGTATTATGTAATGAGAAAGGAATAATTGGCAATCTAGTTGTGTGAGGCCCCTTGGGGATGAGTGACCATAATATGATAGAATTCTTCATCAAGATGAAGAGTGACGTAGTTGGTTCTGAGACTTGGGTCCTGAATCTTAATAAAGGAAACTATGATGGTATGAGACACGAATTGGCTAGGATGGATTGGGAAACATTACTTAAAGAGATGGTGGTGGATAGACAATGGCAAATGTTCAAAGAGCGCATGGGTGAACTGCAACTGTAAAATAGAAAAGGTGGCTAAACCATGGCTTACAAGGGAAATAAGAGATTGTATTAGATCCAAGGAAGAGGCATACAAATTGGTCAGAAAAAACAACAGACCTGAGGATTTGGAGCAGTTTAGAATTCACCAAGGGATTGATTAAGAAGAGGAAAAGAGAGTACGAGAGTAAGCTTGCAGGGAACATAAAAACTGACTGCAAACGTTTCTATAGGTGTGTGAAGAGAAAAGATTTGGTCCCCTACAGTCTGAAACAGGGGAATTTATAATGGGGAACAAAGAAATGGCTGACCAACTAAATACACAAAAGAGGACACAAATAACATAGCAGAAATGTTGGGGAACACAGGGTTTAGTGAGAGGAAGGAACTGAAAGAAATCAGTATTAGTAGGGAAATGGTGTTGGGGAAATTGATGGGATTGAAGGCCGATAAATCCCCAGGGCCTGATAATCTACGTCCCAGAGTACTTAAGGAAGTGGCCTAAGAAATAGTGGATGCATTGGTGGTCAACTTCTGAGATTCTATAGACTCTGGAACAGTTCCTACAGATTGGAGGGTAGCTAATGTAACCCCACTATTTAAAAAGGGATGCAGAGAGAAAACAGGGAATTATGGACCAGTCAGCCTGAGGTCGGTAGTGGGGAAAACTCTAGAGTCCATTATAAAAGATTTAATAGCTGAGCACGTGGAAAACAGTGGCAGAATCGGACAGAGTCAGCATGGATTTATGAAAGGGAAATCATGCTTGACAAATCTACTGGAATTATTCGAGGATGTATCTAGTAGAATTGATGAGGGGGACCCAGTGGATGTGGTTTATTTGGACTTTCAGAAGGCTTTCGACAAAGTCCCACATTAGAGATTAGTGTGTAAAATTAAAGCACATGGGATTGGGGGTAGTGTAATTGAGATGGATAGAAAACTGGTTGGCAGACAGGAAACAAAGAGTAGGAATAAATAGGTCTTTTTCCGAATGGCAGGCAGTGAGTAGTGGGTTACCACAGGGATCGGTGCTGGGACCCCAGCTACTCACAATATATATTAATGACTTAGATAAGGGAGCTAAATGTAATATCTCCAAATTTGCAGATGACACAAAGCTAGGTGGGAGGGTGAGCTGTGAGGAGGATGAAGAGATGGTTCAGTGTGATTTGGACAAGCTGAGTGAGTGGGCAAATGCATGGCAGATGCAGTATAATGTGGATAAATGTGAGGTTATCCACTTTGGTAGCAAAAACAGGAAGGCAGATAATTACCTGAATGGCTATAAATTGAGAGAGGGGAATGTGCAACGAGACCTGGGTGTCCTCATACACCAGTCGCTGAAGATAAGCATGCAGGTGCAGCAGGCGGTAAAAAAGGCAAATGTTATGTTGGCCTTCATAGCCAGAGGATTCGAGTACAGGAACAGGGATGTCTTACTGAAATTGTACTGGGCCTTGGTGAGACCACACCTGGAACATTGTGTGCAGTTTTGGTCTCCTTATCTGAGGAAGGATGTTCTTACTATAGAGGGAGTGCAGCAAAGGTTTACCAGACTGATTCCTGGGATGACAGGACTGACATATGAGGAGAGATTGAGTCAGTTAGGAGTATATATATAAAAACAAAAAACTGCAGATGCTGGAAATCCAAAACAAAAACAGAATTACCTGGAAAAACTCAGCAGGTCTGGCAGCATCGAACTCGAAACGTCAACTCTTTTCTTCTCCGCCGATGCTGCCAGACCTGCTGAGTTTTTCTAGGATTATATATGCTGGAGTTCAGAAGAATGATGGGGGATCTGATAGAAACATATAAAATTCTGACAGGACTTGACAGGGTAGATGCAGGAAGGATATTCCCGATGGTGGGGTAGTCCAGAACCAGAGGTCACAGTCTGAGGATATGGGGTAGACCATTTAGGACTGAGATGAGGAGAAATTTCTTCACCCAGAGAGTGGTGAGCCTGTGGAATTCGCTACTACAGAAAGTATTGAGGCCAAAACATTGTATGTTTTCAAGGAGGAGTTAGATATAGCTCTAGGGGCGAAAGGGATCAAAGGGTATGGGGAGAAAGCGGGAGTTGGATGATCAGCCATGATCATAATGAATGGCGGAGCAGGCTCGAAGGGCCGAATGGCCTACTCCTGCTCCTAGTTTCTATGTTTCTATGTTCCTAAATGGAAGGAAGGTGTCAATCTCACCCCAGCAAACAAACCATTAACATCAGCCAGGGGTTCCCACATGTGCAGGGCTGGGGCCAGGGGCCAGCACTTGGCAGGAAAAAGGGACCCAGAGAGATCTAGTAAACTAGGCTGCAGAGTCTTTGTAGTGCTCTGCTCCAGCAGCAGTCAGGAAGGTTCCAGGACCATCGACCTGCTGGGACCTACATCCAGCTGTGGGTTTACTGCTGGCCCTCTCCCAGACCTTCCATTCCAGCAGAAGGAGAGGCAATGGCATAGTGGTATCGTCACTAGACTCATAATTCAGCCACCCAGGGTCATGTTGTGGGTTTGAGTCCTGCCACAACCGACGGTGGAATTGGAATCCAATAAATATCTGGAAATAAACGTCTAATGATGAGCATGAAACCATTACTGATTGTTGTAAAAACCCGTCTGCTCCTTTAGGGGAGGGGAGGAAATCTGCCGTCCTTACCCGGTCTGGCCTACATGTGACTCCAGACCCACAGCAATGTGGTTGGCTCTTAACTGCTCTCTGAAGAAGGGCAATTAGGGATAGGCAATATGATGCCCACATTCCATGAATGGAATAAATAAAGAGGTCTTAACATACATGGTTACTGCAATATTAACTACAACTGTGTAGGGCATTGGTGAGATCACACCTAGAGCACCGTGTGCAGTTCTGGTCACCTTACTTTGGGAGAGACACACTTGCATCAGAGGCAGGATCAGAGAAGATTCACCAGGCAGATTCCTGGGGAGAAGTGGCTATCTTGAGTTGAGCAGGTTGGGCCTATACTCATTGGAGTTTACAAGGATGAGAGAAACATATAAGATTCTGAGGGGGCTTAGTGTAGATACTGAGAGGATGTTTCCCCTCGTGCTGGAATCTGGAACTGGGGCTGGGGGGCACAGTTTTCAAAATAAGGGGCCTCCCATTTAAGATGGAGATGAGGGGGAATTTCTTCTCTCAGAGGGCTGATAATATTTGGAATTCTCTTCCCCAGTGAGCAGTAGAGGCTGGGTCATTGAACAGAGTCAAGGGTTATGGGGTCAGGCAAAAAGTAGAGATCAGCCATGATCTTATTGACTGACAGAATAGGCTCAAGGGGCTGAATGGCCTACTCCTGCTCCTATGTCTTATATTCTCATATGAGAAAGGGGATAGGAAAGGCACTTCCTGCCTCATTATCACGTTGGGTGGTCTATGGGCTTGAGATTTCCTGCCAGCAGAATTTAAATGAAGGCCGGGGGTTAAACACAGCTCACTGTGCCTCGGATGGTGGGAATTTAATTCACTGGAAACTGGTTAATGGATAAAATCTGACAGTTAGCACTGACTGCTGTTCTTCATCTGTGAGAGCTCCATTTTGAAATCAGCCAGCGAGATTCGTAATTCACTGAACATCTGTAGAACTGAAACAGAAAGAAAACAGAGCCAGAAAATAACACGCCTCACTCTCTGCGAGCTGATGGACATTTTCACCAAACTGCACCTGGAGGGACATTTTGGCTCAAGACCGTGATTCAACTTCTTTTGCTGAAATTCTGAAAGTTTGACCGCAAGAACAGAGATGGGTTAAACCAATTCTCTGTCCTTTTGGAGTTCTGTTACACACTGGCATCGCTCAGCACTGGGTAGCTGTAGAGTGAGTGACCATCTCTCTCTGCCATCTCTCTCGTGTATAAAGTATTCGGCCATCCCTGCTGGAGCGCTCCCACATTGTCACTGTTCCAGTCTCTGTGTGACAGCAACAGCTGCGCACACCAGTGACCAGGGTCTTTTCCTTCCAGGACAAGGGTCTACCTGCTGGATAGTTTTTTCAAAAGTTCTTCCTTAGGATGTGGACAAGGCCAGTGATCTGTTGTATATCCCTAACTGACCGACCTCAAACTGAATGGCTTGCCAGGCTATTTTAGAGGGACATTAAGAGTCAAGTCTGGAGTCACATGTGGGCCAGACAAGTGGATCTGGGTTGAATAGGTAGGTGTGGGCTGCACTGGGGATCAGGCAGATAGTGGAATTTAAAATTTCACACCCTCTCCCAATAACACTGTCCACTGTATGGAATACAAAGGGTGTGTAGGGGCAGGATTTTCCGTGCCCGCTGGTACCAGACCTGTTTGGCGGTGTGAGCGGACACAATGGCAAGAAGGCCAAAAATCGGTTTCGTGACATTGTGTAACCGGTTGGCAATCGTCTGCCCTGCCCGTCAATGGTGGGCCGCGATTCCCATTATCGGACGCCGGGAACCTCATTGTAATACATCCGTGTGCCAGCCCGTCGCAATCGTCCACCCCACGCTGGATCATCCGAGCACAGCGGCGGGATTGTACTCCGACTCTTTCACAACTGAACGTAAGCGACGTGCACCTGGCGGGATGCACCTCGCTCGGGACCTCGAGGTTTGTTTGCCTACCTTGCTTCGGGCAGCGCTTAGGGTCTTCAGTGCCAGGCTTTGCAGGCAGCACCACATCACTTTTCAGGGGGGCTCACGGGCAGGTCTCTGCTCACGAGACCAGCCGGAAAGCGGGGGTGGCTTTTCAATGGCTGCAGGGCCAGGGCTTGTTTGGGGAAGGGGGAGAAGTGGCCTGAGGCAAGGGAAGAGGCTGCAGGATGAGGACTGTACTGGGGAAGGAGGGCATCCCAGGGTGTGTGTGGGGGACACATGTTAATCTGTACAAGTGGCCTCAAGATGGTAAGGGCTGAGGAGGCAGTCTCCAGAGAAGATGAGGCTAGATGGACATGTGAGGGTGTGTGTGTGAGAGAATGGGTGGTGATGTGCCTTGAGCTGGCAGTGAGTGAGATGCCAGTGAGTGTGTGACGGGTTTGTGAGAGGGTGAGTTTAGAGTGATGAGATGGTTGCCATACCCTGGCACCATTCATCCTGTTTCCGCACTCGAAGGCCGGCCTCTTGCGTTGGCACTGACCACCTCTGCCACCACTGCCCAAGTCGGAGTGGTGAATGGGCCTCGTGCGGCCAGAGTGGGGGACAGAGGCCAACGCGGTGCCCAGAATGCCCCCCCCCCCCCCCCCCCCCCCTGCGGAATGCCTCACTGAGTCGGGGCGCGGGGTTGCTGCACTGTTGTTGGCTTTTGGGGCCATGTCTTCACCGGTGCCCTCCTGGGCTGGAAGGGCTGAGAGGTGTGCGCGCGGCTGCAGTTTAAATATGGTGCCTGGTGTGAGGAAAGAGGCAGGTGACAGTGTGGCAGGCGAGTGAGAGCACACCTGCCAGCTAACTGGTGGGAATGCCTGATCGATGCTGCAGGATTGGCACCATGTGGCACAAAATCCCACCACTGCGGCCGGCGGGTTAAACGTTCTTTTTCCTGCCAGTTATCGCACCCAGTGCAAATCCGGGACAATTCCGCCCTTGGTGTTCTCGGAGTAAGTTTACTGAGTCTGCGCTACCGGCAGGATAAACTGGGAATCTGGGAAAGAAAGAGAAGACTCGCATTTATATAGCGCCTTTCAATACCGCAGGATGTCCCAAAGCAGTTTACAGCCAGAGAAGTACTTTGGAAGTATGGTCGCTGTTGTGACATTGGAAATGTAGCAGCTCAATTTGTGCACAGCAAGATCCCATGAACAGCAGTCTGATAATGACCCAGCTGATTCTGCCTTTTGTTTTAAGAATGCAATGTTTCCAGAAAGCCTCTCGAGGGTAACTGAGGATGGGCAATAAAGCGCTGAGCTAGCCAGCGACGCCCGCATCCCAGGAATGAATAAGAATAAATACACATTGGCCGAGGCACCAGGGATAACTCCCCTGCTCTTCTTTGAACAGTGCCTCCCGTGAAAGCAGACAGAGCCTCAGTTTAACATCTTATCTGAAAGATGGCACCTACGGCAGTGAGGCACTCCCCCAGTACTGTCAACCTTTGGAAAAGCCAGTTGAGCTCGGAAATGACCGGGCTGGTCTCGTACACCTTGAAATGGAACTCCAGTATTATTGGCACTGGCATTTACTGATTTTTTACTGGGATTTGAACATTTTGAACCGGTTTTTTCCTTCTGATGTGGAACTTTGACGTGGAGTGTCGTGACTCAGACGTGTCTAGGCCATGACAAATCCCTAATGCCGGAAATCGGCATTGCTTTCTCTCTTGCTTCTTCCAGTAAAAATGGGCGGGGCTTCCAGTTTAACCAGATGAGGTATGGAGGGAAGGGGGACACGATGGGTGATGGTGGGGATGGGGGTTGGGGAGGAGGAGGGCTGGAGGGAGGAGGGGTGGGGGCCGGGAAATACAGGCAGTAACTAACTGTCTGCCCAACGTAGAGTCCCTCAATTTACAGACCTGCTGGCTCCAGTCATGGGGGGTGTATAGGCTGATTCACTCCTGCTTATTTCGAAAGTTCCTCACAATTCTCTCCAAACTGCACAGCAGGGAAAAGAGCCTTTCTTTACTCTGAACAAGTGTCTTTTCAGTGTATTAAGATTCACGCCTTGCACTCCATTCTAACTTTACAATGAAAAGGAGAGGGAATCTGAATGGTGTTTGTCACAGAGGCTTGCTCTGCAAGGGGATCTGGCACCGATGCCAAAGTCCTGACTGTAGTTAGTGCAGCAACGCAGAATCTGCTTCCCAGCATCTGCTGTGGGTTGACCAAAGCTTCAAAGTGCCTTTGCATAATAATGTCAGAGGGATAAGAAGAGGCAGTGAAAACTTTCATTGAATGTACACTCCAGCAATTCTCTCAGACTGCCGATGTCAGCGCACTGGCATTAGGTTGGATCGAAAGGTCATAAGAAATAGGAGGAGGGGGCCATTCAGCCCCTCAAACCTGCTCCGCCAGTCAATAAGACCATGGCTGATCTGGGTGTGGCTTTAACTCTGCTTTTCTGCCTGCCCCCCCATAACCCTTGACTCCCCTATCAATCTAAAATCTGTCTAACTCAGCCTTGAATATAGTCAATGACCCAACCTCCACTGCTCTCTGGGGGAGAGAATTCCAAACACTACTGACCCTCTGAGAGAAGAAATTCCTCCTCATCCCTGCCTTCAGTGGGTGACCCCTTATATTGAAACTGCACTGCCTAGTGCCCCACACGAGGGGAAACATCCTCTCAGTGTTTACCCTGCCAGGTCCTCTTATATGTTTCAATAAGACCCTCAGAATCTTATATGCGTCAACAGGATTCTGTTAAGAAGAAGGTAAGTTTACAAAACCTCAATCGACTCTTCCCTGTGAGAAACTCGGCGTGCAAGGGGGTGCATATGTAGGGCTTTCACAGCTTGTACTGTAGCCTGAGACCACAGTCTTGGGGCTCAGTATCAAACACTGGGCCAGGGCTGAGTGTGGTTGGGTCAGAGTACAGAGTACAGGTATAGAGTACAGGGTACAGAGTACAGGTACAGGGTAGAGAGCACAGAGTACAGGGTACAGAGTACAGGGTACAGAGTTCAGAGTAATGGTACAGAATGCGGGGTACAGGGTACATGGTACAGGGTATAGGTTACAGAGTACAGAGTACAGGGTACAGAGCATAGGCACAGAGTACATGATACAGAATACAGTGTACAGAGTATAAGGTACAGGGTATAGGATACAAGGTACAGAGCGCAGAGTACAGGGTACAGAGAATAGACTACAGGGTACAGGGTATGGGGTACAGAGTAAAGGGTACAGGATACAGGGTACAGAGTACAGAGTATAGAGCGCTGGATACGGACTATAGAGTACCGATTGCTGGATACAGAGTACAGAGTGCAGGTACAGGTACAGAGTACAGATACAGAATACTGGGTACAGAGTACAGGTACAGAGTACAGGTACAGAGTACAGATTCGGAGTACTGGGTACAGGATACAGAGTACAGAATACAGGTGCAGAGTACAGGTTCAGAGTACTGGGTACAGGGTACATGGTACAGAGTATAGAGTACTGGATACAGAGTAGAGGTACAGAGTACAGTGTACAGAGTACAAGGTACAGAGTACAGGGTACAGGTACAAAGTGCTGGGTACACAGTACAGAGTACAGGTACAGGTACAGAGTACAGGGGGTACAGAATACAGGTACAGAGTACAAAATACAGGTACAGAGTACAAAGTGCTGGGTACACAGTACAGAGTACAGGTACAGGGTACACAGTACAGGGTACAGAATACAGGTACAGAGTACAAAATACAGGTACAGAGTACAGAGTGCCGGATATAGAGTACAGAGTACAGGTACAAAGTGCTGGGCACACAGTACAGAGTACAGGTACAGGGTACAAAATACAGGTACAGAGTACAAAGTGCTGGGTACACAGTACAGAGTACAGGTACAGGGTACAGAGTACAGGGTACAGAATACAGGTACAGAGTACAAAATACAGGTACAGAGTACAGAGTGCTGGATATAGAGTACAGAGTACAGGTACAAAGTGCTGGGTACACAGTACAGAGTACTGGGTACAGAATACAGGTACAGAATACAGAGTGCTGGATACAGAGTACAGAATATAGAGTGTAGGTACAGGTACAGAGTGCTGGGTACAGAGAACAGGTACAGAATACAGAGTACAGAATATAGGGTACAGGTACAGACTACAGGGTGCTGGGTACAGAATACAGTCACAGGTACAGAGTACTGGGTACAGGGTACAGAATACAGAATACAATACAGAGTACTGGGTACAGAGTACAGGTTCGGAGTACTGGGTACAGAATACAGGGTTCAGGATACAGAGTACAGAGTACTGAGTGCAGGGCACAGAGTACAGATACAGAGTATTGAGTACAGGTACAGGGTGCAGAGTACAGGTACAGAGTACAGGGCACAGGGTACAGACTACAGACACAAAGTACAGGTACAGAGTACAGATACAGAGTACTGAGTACAGGGCACAGCGTACAGATACAGATTATTGAGTACAGGTACAGAGTGCAGAGTACAGGTATAGAATACAGATACAGAGTACTGAGTACAGGTACAGATTACAGAAACAAACTACACAGTACAGAGTACAGGTACAGAGTAAAGAGTGCAGGTACAGAGTACAGAGTACTGAGTACAGCATACAGGGTACAGAGTGCTGAGTACAGATTCAGTGTACTGGGTACAGAGTACAGGGTTCAGGGTACAGAGTACAAGTTACAGAGTACAGAGTATAGTTACAGAGTACTGAGTACAGGGCACAGAGTACAGATACAGAGTACTGAATACAGGTACAGGGTGCAGAGTACAGGTACAGGGTACAGAGTACAAGGCACAGAGTACAGAGTACAGGCACAGAGTACAGATACAGAGTGCTGAGTACAGGTACAGAGTACAGGTACAGAGTAAAGAGTGCAGCTACAGAGTGAGTACTGGGTACAGGTCAGAGGGAATCCAATTGCTCTCTGTGCTACTTGACACCAGGAGAAAGATGAATCAGGTCAGGAATGGGAGACTGAGAGATAGGGACTGTCACAAGGAGACTTCCGAAACAATTTTTTAAAAATTCATTTGCAGGATATGGGCTTTGTTGGCTAAACCAGCATTTACTGCCCATCCCTAGTTACCCTTAAGAAGGTGGTGATGAGCTGCCTCCTTGAACCGCTGCAGTCCATGTGGTGTAGGTACACCTACAGTGCTGTTAGAGAGGGAGTTCCAGGATTTTGACCCAGCGACAGTAAAGGAACGGCGATATATTTCCAAGTCAGGATGGTGAGTGACTTGGAGGGGAACTTCCAGGTGGTGGTGTTCCCATCTTTCTGCTGCCCTTGTCCTACTAGATGGTAGTGGTTGTGGGTTTGGAAGGTGCTGTTTAAGGAGCCTTGGCGAGTTTCTGCAGTGCATCTTGTACATGGTACACACACTGCTGCTACTGTGTGTCGGTGATGGAGGGTATGAACGTTTGTGGATGGGGTGCCCATGAAGCTTTGTCCTGGACGGTTTCAAGCTTCTTGTGTGTCATGGGAGCTGCATTCATCCAGTAAAGTGGAGAGTATTCCATCACACTCCTGACTTCTGCCTTGTAGATGGTGGGCAGGATTTGGAAAGTCAGGAGGTGAGTTACACGCTGCAGGATTCCCAGCCTCTGACCTGCTCTTGTAGCCACAGTATTTATATGACTGGTCCAGTTCAGTTTCTGGCCAATGGTAACCACCAGAATGTTGATAGTGGGAGTTTCAAGGGGCGATGGTTGGATTCCCTCTTGATGGAGATGGTCATTGCCTGACACTTGTGTGGTGTGAATGTTACTTGCCCCTTGTTAGCCCAAGCCTGGATATTGTCCAGGTCTTGCTGCATTTGAACATGGACTGTTTCAGTTTGGACAGGGGGCAGACTAGGGCTTCTATCCGATTTAATTATTTTATAACGTGCTTCAGAAATGAAAGTAATAATTTTGCAGAAAGCTGTAATAGCTTAAATGTTCCAATTGAGTAAGAATGATCTGGAAAAGATTGCCCCTGATTCTTTGTGCTGATATCAAGACTGTATGGGTTGTTTTCATTGACTTCTAAACTTGCCTTTCACTGTAATTGACTGTGTAATTGCAGGCTGACTCAGTCATCAGACTCCTGGCAACAGGCCGTGTTTAGAGAAAGCGGTTCTGAAACCTGGAGCTCACAGTTTGCCATTGATTGAAATGAGTGGGAGCTCCTGACAATCTGCCAATCAATGCCAGCGCTCAGGCAATTGCCAGCCGAGTGCTCTGGGTTCAGCTGCTGGGGTGGAATTTTCACCGCAGTCTCCCGAACCCCTGTAACTCCAGCACAATCCCAGTGAAATGGCGCTGTCCCGCCAGCATTTCCCTAGCCCTCCCCTCAGTTTCAGTGGGAGCATGGGAAAAGATCTTGGAAATTTCAGGCAGTTCTGATTTACTTAAGGGCCCAATTTTAATGCTGCGTAAGTGGATGGCTTTTGAATGGATTAAAATCTCAACCTATTGTTATTTAAATAATTTTATTCCATATAATCCCACGTTTGCGGTTGTTTACATCATGATATCATTGCAATTACCATCTATTACTTAAGAGGGAAATCAACCATCACTCGGAAATTTGATCCACATATCTCCTGTCCATCCTGAACTCATTGGGACAATGTGCAAGAATACCAAATGGAAATGGAACAACGATTTATACTTCATGAGAAGAAAGTGCTGACTGGTTGGCCAATGGGCCAATCAGCCCTCTCTTCTCGTGAAGTATGAATTGTTTGCTTTTATCCTTTTTATAACAATATGAGCAGAACTGCACGACTGTATCCCAAGAGTTCTACAAATAAGTGCTTGTTTTATAAAAATAGTCAAAGCATTTTCCATAAAATGGAGAACAAATTTAGAGACAAGGGATAAATGAGCTGCCTAGTGTGAGAATTGGGATGGGCGGCCAGGTGCTCAATATAAATGAGCATTAGGATATTCCGAGATGGGGAGAGGAGAGGAGAGGTGGAGGGTTAGAGAGGCAACATCAAACTGCACAAATTGTAAAGTAATGAGAGAGGACCAAAGACTGCAGGGAGAGACATAAGGCTGGAAGCAATTAACAAGGTTGAATGGGGTGAGAGCATGGAGTGATCTGAAGACAACAGCGAGGATTTGAAGAAGATTGGGCGGAATTTTCCCATCTCACTTGCGATGGCAGGTGGAGAGCGGAGAATCCAGCGACAGGCAAAAAAAATCACAAAGCTGCCATCCTAAAAAAGGTTGCAATTCTCTCGATGGTGGGGTTATGGCGTGTCGGTTATCCTGCTGGCTAGTGACCGGAAAGCCATTGGCAATCATTAATGTGCCATGAACGCTCATTAAAATGGCTGCTCGCAGAGTCATGACAGGCCTCCCAATCCTGTGCCACACCAGTGGGAAATTACCTTGGCCTCAAATAGTTTGAAAAGGAGAGACATGCGCTTGTCAGGCCTCAGTTCGAAGTGAGTGGAACGTACATAGCCTACCTGATGTAGTGCTGCACCCGTCTTATTGCCACTCTGCCGGGGCTGTAGGGCTGGTTTGCTCCTGCTCTTTACCTACATTGTCCCGAGGAACAGCACTGTGCTGTGGCACTCGTGCAGGCCTCCACCTTCAGAAACTAGCTCTTCAACCAGGGCGGGTGCACTGTGAGGCGAGAGTGGGGTTGGTGAACAGGAGGGGGGAAACCGGGAGGTAACTGGGCGGGGTTGTGAGTTGTGAGGAGAATGCAAGGAAGCTTCAGAGCGATTTAGACAAGTTGTGTGTGTGTGGGCAAACATATGGCAGATGCAGTGTAACGTGGATAAATGTGAGGTTATACCCTTCGGTGTGAAAAACAGAAAGGCAGAGTATTTTTTAAGTGGTGATATATTGGGAAATGTGGATGTACAAAGGGATCTGGGTGTCCTTGTACACCAGTCAATGAAAGTAAACAGGCAGGTGCAGCAAGCAATTAGGAAGGCAAATGGTATGTTGGCCTTCATTGCAAGAGGATTTGAGTTCAGAAGTAGGGATGTCTTACTGCAGCTGTACAAGGCCTTGGTGAGACCACACCTGGAGTATTGTGTGCAGTTTTGGTCTCCCTACCTAAGAAAGGATATACTTGCCATAGGGGGAGTGCAGCAAACGTTCACTAGGCTGATACTGGGGACGGCAGGACTGTTGTATGAGGAGAGATTGGTTAGACTGGGCATGTATGCACTAGAGTCTAGAAGAATGGGAGGGGTCCTGATTGAAACATATAAAACTCTATCAGGGTTAGACAGATTAGATGTGGGGAGGTTAGGGAGTCTAGAACCAGGGGCCACAGTCTCAGGATATGGGGCAGGTCATTTAGAACTCAGATGAGGAAAAATTTCTTATTCAGAGGGTGGTCAAGCTATGGAATTCTCTCCCACAGAAGCTGTGGAGGCCGGTCACTGGGTATATTCAAGAAAGAAATTGATAATTTTTGGATATTAAGGGCATCAAGGGGTATTGCGAGAAAGCAGGAGTGTGGCATTGAGATAGAGGACAAGCCATGATCATAATGAATGTCGGAGCAGGCTCAAAGGGCCGAATGGCCTATTCCTGCTCCTAGTTTCTATATTTCTATGGAAGGCTGTGGAATGGCAGTGAGGGGGAAGGGTGAAAACGAGGTGGGGGGGGCATTCTGGGGTCGCACTCTAACCTCTTGGTGTTGCAGGAGTGGGCAGGAATCTGCTTAGAAAGGAAGGAGGAAGACCTCCTTGCGATGAAAGCTACTTAAAGCCAATGGCTTCATTAGCACTGTTAAAGGGCTACTCAGGACTCAGTGGCTTCACATCACAGTCACTATATCTCAAGAGTAACACAGAGGAGTGCAGGATTTGGGAATGCAGGCAATAGTGAAGGAGGCACAGCGTATCATATATGACATTCCATCAATGAAGGCCTGTCATGTGTTTGCTGGAATTGACATTCCTAATGAGTCAAAGGGCATCCACTCATTGACCCTGAGCAGCTGATTGGTCAGTAATATGCCACATCAGAGATTGGAGCACAGAGCTAAGTTGGGTCACTCATCTCACTGAAACTTTAGCATCCCACGCAGATGCTGAAGATGTTACATATCTGCGATGCCATCTTGGTCACCGCGATGCGTGTGCCAGTGTCTCAGGGTCAAGGTGGCATCAGCCACCAGGCAAGTAGGGCAGGGAAACTATGGACATGTCATCCTCTGAGCTTCACTTTCTTGCCCCTTGAGTCATTAATGTCTTCAATGTTTCCTTACAAAGAGAAAGCATAAAGCATATATGGATCCAGGGCTCAATGCTGCCTTTGTCAGGGTCCTAATGCAGTGGAGGAGGTGAAGGAGGGAGAGGTGACACCCCGCGCAGCTCCAGCAGGAGGGACATGGTCAAGCGGAGCCACAGCATGAACAGGAGGGTCAGGAGGAGAGACCCAGGCAATGGGGGTGACTCGCCAGACCTAGGGTTTATTGTAGAAGAGTTTATTTACTAATGAGTGACAGGCAGTGCCATGTGTGTCTGCACTTGTCCTGGGCTTTGGTACGTCACATATGCCACATTCTTTGTGCAGACCTAACGCCATGTGGAGTTGGAGGGTATTCCCTGCCAGTGGCTTTGAAGGTGACTTCAGCGCTAAATTTCTTGGCCTCTGGTTCTTTCCAAAGATCAACAGGCAACCCGTGCAGCATGTCAGTCTGTAATACATTAATCTGTAGAGGAGGTTGCAGATGCCCTTTACAGGAAGGCCCTGTCAGGTTTGCTCTGGATGAAGATAGCCAGGCTGCAAGCTCCACCAGCTATGACACCATCTCAGGCTTCCTAAGAGTTCAGGGTACAATAGACTGCACCCATGTGGCTATATAGCAGGTCCTAAACTTTATAAACTGCTAGGGCTATCACTCCACCAATGTATAACTGCTGTGCAATCACTGGAAGCACATACTGCATGTTTGTGCACGGTAACCTGGGAGTTGCCATGACTCCTATTTCCTGAGTCACTCCAAGGTGCCTGAGATTTTTGAGGGGCCATTATGTCTGCAGGGATGGCTGCTTGGGGATAAGGGGTACCCGCTGAAACACTGGCTGATGACACCAGTGCATCGCCCTCAGAGTCGGTCCGAGGAGTGGTACAACGCTGCTCACAGCTCCACACACTCCCTGATAGAGCAGACCACAGGGCTTCTGAAGGTGGGTTTCAGATGCTTGGACCACTCAGGTGGCTCACTCCAATACACTCCTGACAGGGTTTCCCACATCATCTCAGTGTGTTGCGTCCTTCACAATCTGGCTATGCAAAGAGGTGACCTCGTGCCAGAGGATGAACTGGGGGAGGATGACAGCTAGCGAAGGATGAAGATCCAGAGGCCCAGGAACCTCAGGAGGCTGCTGAGGGTCAGTAAGAGAGCGATCACGCCATGGAGGAAGGAAGGCATGGGAGAAATACCCGGGAATATGTTAATCGCTGACAGGCTCCAGGAAGAGTCGTTAAATGAAGGAATATGGCCACATCTCTCCTAGCCCTTAATGCCATTTTCTTTCAACTCAGAGGATGTCCATTCACTTGCAGTGAGAATGAGTCCCACATTCACACTCGCCAGGCCATGATCTTTGCTTTAGTCTGTGAGGCCCTGTGAGTGAGCTCACTCTGGGAACTGAGAGTCCACTGAGGAACAAAAGTGATGTGAGAGAAGACTTGAAACCTTCGTCGCCATCTAATGATGCCAACACAGCTGTGACTGAGGTGTGGACATGCCGAGGGATCTCCTCCTCCTGTGCATGTCTTGTCTTCTGCCACTACCACTAAGGAGACACAGATGCCGCTAGATTATCAATGTGGATGATCTGCCCTCACTCAACAATGTTCCTTGAGGAAGAAGGGTTAGAAATGCCTAAAGCAGACACTTCAAACAAAGGTTTAGACACAACTCCCTGACATCATACAAGGGTGTGGAGAATAGTTCAACTGAGGTTGGCCTCACAGGAATGTGAATCTCACATTGGGACACTCACTGAGTGGGAACAAGGCTAAATCTTGAAATAATAGGATTTCAAAGTACAAAATCACAATGCCTTCAGTTGACAGGAGCATTCACATAAATATATTAACAAAAGTGCAATTTGTTTACATGTCTAACACACCCGTGACCCAAAAGTAACATCACTTTTTCATAACTTTCCTAATTCTAGTGCTACACCTGGGTGCAGGCCTGAATCCCCAGCAGAGGTGGAGGCAGCTGCTGACTGCTGTGCCCTGATGTCTGTGATGACCTTGGCGGATGTCCCCTGATGGCCTGAGGCGATAAGGGTCACCTGCTCAGGGGCAGAAGTGCCCTCGGTGGCCTGAGCGGTCTGTGAGTGGCTGCACACGCTGGGGGTGTCCTGAGAGGAGCCCCCCCCGGGGTGTCCAGCTGATACTCATCCTCCCTGTGGGTGCCCGTGGGCCCTGCCCTGACTCCTGCAGGAGATGGTGCGCCCGGAGCCTCATCCCCATGTCACCATGGTGCCCACCAGGGAGTGTGGCCATGGAGCACAGGGCCGAGCTCAAATCTGGCAAGTCCTGCAGGACCGAGGTCTCCATGGTGGTCGCCAGCCTTGCCATGGTGACCATGAGGCGCTCACATGTCAGAGCCATGACATGAGACAGAGCGCGGACGGACTCCTCCATCGTTTGTTCTAGTCTGCTGAGCGACTGCCTGATATTCCGCCACCCGCCGGTGTATCTCCAGCATAGATCTGGCGGCTGCTCCCAGAGGCCCATCATCTGACTCGGACCGAGCGGGTGGCTGGTCTCCAGCAGCCCTCCGAGTGCCGGAGACCTGGGCCGCCCCTGCCTCCAACAGCTGCGGGGACGTGTCGGTGAGGCGCTCCCCAGAAAGGGAGGCTGAGCCTAAGCTACAGCTGCGCCCCAGCGAAGGTGTGTGTCTCTGAGCTGGTGGAGGGTGCGTGTGAGAGTCGGGATGGTTCTTCCGGAGATTCCTCCTCGGATGTAGTCTGGGAGCTCGCACTGCTGCAGCTGGACTGGTCTTGGGGGCCTCGATCTGCTGGTGCCTAGAAAATAGAAAACAGAGTTTCAGTTAATGAGCACGAGCTGGATAAGACTGTGCGTGACTCACTGGGAATGTCAGGATCTGATGAGGCGATGGAGCTGGGATCCATGCTGGGTTGGGTGGGAGAGGCCGATCTCCCCTTCCCCACTGGAGCGATCCCTGTCCCTCCCCAGCTAGCTCAGCCTCCTCGAACGCAGCGAGGGCAATGGTGTCAGCCTTTCTCTCCCCAGCCTACGATCTCTCATGCCTGTTGTGCGCCAGCTTGGCCTGTATGAAGGAGAAAGACAGGCAGGTGATGAGAGGGCATGGAGCAGGGGTTGGGTGAGGTGCATGTCTCCTGTGTGTGTGGTGAGCCCTTCCCAGAAAGGTCAGAGGATGGAGTGTGAGCAACGTGATAGATGGTGATGATAGGTGGTGATGTGAAAGTCTCGGTGAGAGAACGAGCATTGATATGTGTTTCCCGCTAATGGTTGCGTTAGGTTCCTAAAAAGAGTAGCTGTTTGATGCCATAATGAGAGTTTGATATTGGAGGGAGTTGAAGGATGACTTACCCGGGCGGAGCGGATCAGATCAGATCATTCACCCTCTTCCTGCGCTGGATGTTGGTTCGGGCAGGGTTGACCTGCTCTGTGATAGCCTCCCAGGCCGGAGAGGTGAAGCTGCTGAGCTTCCTGCAGCCATCCCTGGGATAGAGCGCAGGCTTTTGTGCCTGTGCTCCTCTGATCAAGGCCCGGGGTGGGGGGGGCCTGGTGCGTGAAGCGAGGTGGATCCCCTTCCTCTTCAGGCTCTTGTCCTTCCTCTTCTGGCTGCCAGGCGTCTCTGGTGGGGCTGGAGAGAGCAAGATTGTGTCGGGCTGGCCTTTAAATATGGCGCCCGGGCCTTCAAACCCACCCGCTGACAGCGGCCACACGAATCAACGTCCGGCCCGCCAGGCGATTCGGACCCATACGCGCCTTTGCATAATTAACAACCCTCCAACCACAGAGTCCTCCCCATTCTGGACAGTGGGGTTGGTGCTGCCGATACCTCCTGCCAACACACTTACTCTCATTTCTGGAAAATTCCGTCCCATGAGTCTAATTATGGTTTTTCTCTTCCCGAGTTTATTTCTGTTGTTACTCAGGAGGCAGTGCTCTTACTGTACTGCTGCATTCTCAGTCACAGCCTGATGTGATACCAAGAAACCTTATGAATGATTTAGAATTTCTTTGAGTCTGCTGATCTCCTCACAGAATCACAGTGCAGAAGAGGCCCTTCGGCCCATCGAGTCTGCACCGACACGTGAGAAACACCTGACCTACCTACCTAATCCCATTTACCAGCACTTGGCCCATAGGCTTGAATGTTATGATGTGCCAAGTGCTCATCCAGGTACTTTTTAAAGGATGTGAGGCAACCCGCCTCCACCACCCTCCCAGGCAGTACATTCCAGACCGTCACCACCCTCTGGGTAAAAAAGTTTTTCCTCACATCCCCCCTAAACCTCCTGCCCCTCACCTTGAACTTATGCACCCTTGTGACTGACCCTTCAACTAAGGGGAACAGCTGTTCCCTATCCGCCCTGTCCATGCCCCTCATAATCTTGTACACCTCGATCAGGTCGCCCCTCAGTCTTCTCTGCTCCAACGAAAGGAACCCAAGTCTATCCAACCCCTCTTCATAATTTAAATGTTTCATCCCAGGCAACATCCTGGTGAATCTCCTCCGCACCCCCTCCAGTGCACTCTTGGAAGAGATAGCTGCAAGAACCCATTACCTGTTGCTGTAGCTGAACCATTTTTAGCAAGGAGACACACAATTAACTCAGTTGACACCCTGCATCCTCCCAACTGTTGTTTAACACTTACGATTATTCTTCATCTGCAGACCCTTCATCCTAAAGTCAGCCTGTGAGTTTCTCACACCCTCAGACATCCTGTTAACTGAAAGGAAACCCACACATCAGGTCCTGGGCTGGGTTTGATCATGCACTCCTTTCCAAATTCGCCTTTGTTACCGGATTAAATAAACTGCAGCAAGTTGACCTCTTCCCATCAGGTCCGGAGGTTCACTGGAGGGTAAATGTGCCCTGGAGGAGCTCAATTGTTCTCCAGTCTAAATGAATGGGTGGGGATTTGGGCTCACACAGGTGTGAGGTGGGCTGATTCCCCATCGAGTCTTTGTCCCTGTTGAGTGTTTGGGTTGAAACACGAGAGGAAGATTTGCCCCAGTGTGTTTAAATACACAGCAAGGTGAGTTCTGGGTAAAAGCCACAAGCAGCAGACAGTGTGAGGGCAAATCTTGCATTTCACCCTGTGTGTGATGGATCTATCCTGGGGAGCCAATTGTATCTCTTTTTTATTCATTCATGGAATGTGAGCTTCGCTGGCTAGTCCAGCATTTATTGCCCATCCCTAATTGCCCTTGAGAAGGTGGTGGTGAGCTGCTTTCTCGAACCGCTGCAGTCCATGTGGTGTAGGTACACCCACAGTGCTGTTAGGGAGGGAGCTCCAGGATTTTGACCCAGTGACAGTGAAGGAACGGCGATATATTTCCAAGTCAGGATGAGGAGTGACTTGGAGGGGAACTTACAAGTGGTGGGGTTCCCATGTGTCTGCTGCCAGTCTCCTTCTAGATGGTAGTGATCATGGGTTTGGAAGTTGCTGTCTAAGGAGCCTTGGTGAGGTCCTGCAGTGCATCTTGTAGATGGTACACACTGCTGCTACTGTGTGTCATTGATGGAGGGAGTGAATGTTTGTGGATGTGGTGTCAATCAAGAGACTGCTTTGTCCTGGATGGTGTCAAGCTTCTTGAGTGTTGTGGGAGTTGCACTCATTCAGGCAAGTGGGGAGTATTCCATCACACTCCTGACTTGTGCCTTGTAGATGGTGGAGAGGCTTTGGGGAATCAGGAGATGAGTTATTCACTGCAGGATTCCCAGCCTCTGACCTGCTCTCATAGCCATAGTATTTATATGGCTAGTCCAGTTCAGTTTCTGGTCAATGGTAACCCCCAGGATGTTGATAGTGGGGGATTCAGCGATGATAATGCCATTGAATGTCAAGGGGCGATAACTAGAATCTTTTTCTTGTTGGAGATTGTCATTGCCTGGCACTTGTATGGCAAGAATGTTACTTGCCACTTGTCAGCCCAAGCCTGGATATTTTCCAGGTCTTGCTGCATTTGGACAGGGACTGCTTCAGTATCTGAGGAGTCACGAATGGTGCTGAACATTGTGTAATTATCAGCGAACATCCCCACTTCTGACCTGATGATGGAAGGAAGGTCATTGATGAAGCAGCTGAAGGTGGTTGGACCGAGGACACTATCCTGAGGAACTCCTGCAGTGATGTCCTGGAGCTGAGATGATTGACTTTCAACAACCACAAATCTTCCTTTGTGCTAGGTATGACTCCAGCCAGTGGAGAGTTTTCTCACTGACTCCAGTTTTGCTAGGGTTCCTTGATGCCACACTTGGTCCAATGCTGCCTTGATGTCAAGGGCAGTCACTCTCACCTCACCTCGGGAGTTCAGCTCTTTTGTCCATGTTTGGACCAAGGCTGTAATGAGGTCAGGAGCTGAGTGACCCTGGCAGAACCTAAACTGAGCGTCAGTGAGCAGGGTATTACAGAGCAAGTGCCGTTTGATAGCTCTGTTGATGACTCCTTCCATTACTTTACTGACGATCGAGAGTAGACTGATGGGGCAGTAATTGGCCAAGTTGGAATTGTCCTGGTTTTTGTGTACAGGGCATAGGTGGGCAATTTTCCACATAGCCGGGTAGATGCCAGTGTTGTACCTGTACTAGAACAGCTTGGCTAGGGGCATGGCAAATTCTGGAGCACAAGTCTTCAGTACTATTGCTGGAATATTGTCAGGGCCCACAGCCTTTGCAGTATCCAGTGCCTTCAGCTGTTTCTTGATATCATGTCAAGTGAATCAGATTAGCAGAAGAGTGGCATCTGTGTGGAGGGATTTCAATCTGAAGGAGGACATGGAAACATTTCAGTAAAAAACAAGTAAGTAAATCTTTTCTAATTTTATGTAAAATTTGCTGGAAGGCTAACTGTATTGGTGGGTAAATTCACCCATATGGAATTAAGCACCTTTGATGAGCAGTCCCTGATAGATGAGGCAACTTTGATGGGCTCTCCCAGTGAGTGAGGCTCCTGCTGGGCTCTCCCAGGGAGTGAGACTCCTGCTGGGCACTTCCAGTGAGAGACTCCTGCTGGGCTCCGCCAGTGAGTGAGACTCCTGCTGGGCTGTCCCAGTGAGTGAGACACCTGCTGGGCTCTCCCAGTGAGTGAGACTCCTGCTGGGCACTTCCAGTGAGTGAGACTCCTGCTGGGAATTCCCAGTCAGTGAGACTCCTGCTGGGCACTTCCAGTGAGAGACTCCTGCTGGGCTCTGCCAGTGAGTGAGACTCCTGCTGGGCTGTCCCAGTGAGTGAGACACCTGCTGGGCTCTCCCAGTGAGTGAGACTCCTGCTGGGCACTTCCAGTGAGTGAGACTCCTGCTGGGAATTCCCAGTCAGTGAGACTCCTACTGGACTCTGCCAGTCAGTGAGACTCCTGCTGGTCTCTCCCAGTGAGTGAGACTCCTGCTGGGCACTTCCAGTGAGAGACTCCTGCTGGGCTCTGCCAGTGAGTGAGACTCCTGCTGGGCTGTCCCAGTGAGTGAGACACCTGCTGGACTCTCCCAGTGAGTGAGACTCCTGCTGGGCACTTCCAGTGAGTGAGACTCCTGCTGGGAATTCCCAGTCAGTGAGACTCCTACTGGGCTCTGCCAGTCAGTGAGACTCCTGCTGGTCTCTCCCAGTGAGTGAGACTCCTGCTGGGCACTTCCAGTGAGAGACTCCTGCTGGTCTCTCCCAGTGAGTGAGAATCCTGCTGGGAATTCCCAGTCAGTGAGACACCTGCTGGGCTCTCCCAGTGAGTGAGACTCCTGCTGGGCACTTCCAGTGAGTGAGACTCCTGCTGGGAATTCCCAGTCAGTGAGACACCTACTGGGCTCTGCCAGTCAGTGAGACTCCTGCTGGGCTCTCCCAGTGAGTGAGACTCCTGCTGGGCACTTCCAGTGAGAGACTCCTGCTGGGCACTTCCAGTGAGTGAGAATCCTGCTGGGAATTCCCAGTCAGTGAGACACCTGCTGGGCTCTCCCAGTGAGTGAGACTCCTGCTGGGCACTTCCAGTGAGTGAGACTCCTGCTGGGAATTCCCAGTCAGTGAGACTCCTACTGGGCTCTGCCAGTCAGTGAGACTCCTGCTGGTCTCTCCCAGTGAGTGAGACTCCTGCTGGGCACTTCCAGTGAGAGACTCCTGCTGGGCTCTGCCAGTGAGTGAGACTCCTGCTGGGCTGTCCCAGTGAGTGAGACACCTGCTGGGCTCTCCCAGTGAGTGAGACTCCTGCTGGGCACTTCCAGTGAGTGAGACTCCTGCTGGGAATTCCCAGTCAGTGAGACTCCTACTGGGCTCTGCCAGTCAGTGAGACTCCTGCTGGTCTCTCCCAGTGAGTGAGACTCCTGCTGGGCACTTCCAGTGAGAGACTCCTGCTGGTCTCTCCCAGTGAGTGAGACTCCTGCTGGGCTCTCCCAGTCAGTGAGACTCTTGCTGGGCTCTCCCAGTGAGTGAGACTCCTGCTGGGCACTTCCAGTGAGTGAGAATCCTGCTGGGAATTCCCAGTCAGTGAGACACCTGCTGGGCACTTCCAATGAGAGACTCCTGCTGGGCTGTCCCAGTGAGTGAGACTCCTGCTGGACTCTCCCAGTCAGTGAGACTCCTGCTGGGCTCTCCCAGTGCGTGAGACTCCTGCTGGGCTCTCCCAGTCAGTGAGACGCCTGCTGGGCTCTCCCAGTCAGTGACACTCCTGCTGAGCTCTCCCAGTGAGCGAGACACCTGCTGGGCTCTCCCAGTGAGTGAGACTCCTGCTGGGCTCTCCCAGTGAGTGAGACTCCTGCTGGGCTCTCCCAGTGAGTGAGACTCCTGCTGGTCTCTCCCAGTGAGTGAGACTCCTGCTGGTCTCTCCCAGTGAGTGAGACTCCTGCTGGGCACTTCCAGTGAGAGACTCCTGCTGGTCTCTCCCAGTGAGTGAGACTCCTGCTGGGCTCTCCCAGTCAGTGAGACTCCTGCTGGGCTCTCCCAGTGAGTGAGACTCCTGCTGGGCACTTCCAGTGAGCGAGACTCCTGCTGGGCTCTCCCAGTGAGTGAGACTCCTGCTGGGCTCTGCCAGTCAGTGAGACTCCTGCTGGGTTCTCCCAGTGAGTGAGACTCCTGCTGGGCACTTCCAGTGAGAGACTCCTGCTGGGCTCTGCCAGTGAGTGAGACTCCTGCTGGGCTGTCCCAGTGAGTGAGACACCTGCTGGGCTCTCCCAGTGAGTGAGACTCCTGCTGGGCACTTCCAGTGAGTGAGACTCCTGCTGGGAATTCCCAGTCAGTGAGACTCCTACTGGGCTCTGCCAGTCAGTGAGACTCCTGCTGGTCTCTCCCAGTGAGTGAGACTCCTGTTGGGCACTTCCAGTGAGAGACTCCTGCTGGTCTCTCCCAGTGAGTGAGACTCCTGCTGGGCTCTCCCAGTGAGTGAGACTCCTGCTGGGCACTTCCAGTGAGTGAGACTCCTGCTGTGAATTCCCAGTCAGTGAGACTCCTGCTGGGCACTTCCAGTGAGAGACTCCTGCTGGGCTGTCCCAGTGAGTGAGACTCCTGCTGGACTCTCCCAGTCAGTGAGACTCCTGCTGGGCTCTCCCAGTGCGTGAGACTCCTGCTGGGCTCTCCCAGTCAGTGAGACTCCTGCTGGGCTCTCCCAGTCAGTGACACTCCTGCTGAGCTCTCCCAGTGAGCGAGACACCTGCTGGGCTCTCCCAGTGAGTGAGACTCCTGCTGGGCTCTCCCAGTGAGTGAGACTCCTGCTGGGCTCACCCAGTGAGTGAGACTCCTGCTGGTCTCTCCCAGTGAGTGAGACTCCTGCTGGTCTCTCCCAGTGAGTGAGACTCCTGCTGGGCACTTCCAGTGAGAGACTCCTGCTGGTCTCTCCCAGTGAGTGAGACTCCTGCTGGGCTCTCCCAGTCAGTGAGACTCCTGCTGGGCTCTCCCAGTGAGTGAGACTCCTGCTGGGCTCTCCCAGTGAGTGAGACTCCTGCTGGGCTCTCCCAGTGAGTGAGACTCCTGCTGGGCACTTCCAGTGAGTGAGACCCCTGCTGGGAATTCCCAGTCAGTGAGACTCCTGCTGGGCACTTCCAGTGAGCGAGACTCCTGCTGGGCTCTCCCAGTGAGTGAGACTCCTGCTGGTCTCTCCCAGTGAGCGAGACTCCTGCTGGGCTCTCCCAGTGCGTGAGACTCCTGCTGGGCTGTCCCAGTGAGTGAGACTCCTGCTGGGCTCTCCCAGTGAGTGAGACTCCTGCTGGTCTCTCCCAGTGAGCGAGACTCCTGCTGGGCTCTCCCAGTGAGTGAGACTCCTGCTGGGAATTCCCAGTCAGTGAGACTCCTGCTGGGCTCTGCCAGTCAGTGAGACTCCTGCTGGGCTCTCCCAGTGAGTGAGACTCCTGCTGGGCACTTCCAGTGAGAGACTCCTGCTGGGCTCTGCCAGTGAGTGAGACTCCTGCTGGGCTCTCCCAGTGAGCGAGACTCCTGCTGGGCACTTCCAGTGAGTGAGACTCCTGCTGGGAATTCCCAGTCAGTGAGACTCCTGCTGGGCTCTGCCAGTCAGTGAGATTCCTGCTGGACTCTCCCAGTCAGTGAGACTCCTGCTGGGCACTTCCAGTGAGAGACTCCTGCTGGACTCTCCCAGTCAGTGAGACTCCTGCTGGGCTCTCCCAGTCAGTGAGACTCCTGCTGGGCTCTCCCAATCAGTGAGACTCCTGCTGGGCTCTCCCAGTCAGTGACACTCCTGCTGAGCTCTCCCTGTGAGTGAGACTCCTGCTGGGCACTTCCAGTGAGAGACTCCTGCTGGTCTCTCCCAGTGAGTGAGACTCCTGCTGGGCTCTCCCAGTGAGCGAGACTCCTGCTGGGCACTTCCAGTGAATGAGACTCCTGCTGGGAGTTCCCAGTCAGTGAGACTCCTGCTGGGCTCTGCCAGTCAGTGAGACTCCTGCTGGGCTCTCCCAGTGAGTGAGACTCCTGCTGGGCACTTCCAGTGAGAGACTCCTGCTGGGCTCTGCCAGTGAGTGAGACTCCTGCTGGGCTGTCCCAGTGAGTGAGACACCTGCTGGGCTCTCCCAGTGAGTGAGACTCCTGCTGGGCACTTCCAGTGAGTGAGACTCCTCCTGGGAATTCACAGTCAGTGAGACTCCTACTGGGCTCTGCCAGTCAGTGAGACTCCTGCTGGGCTCTCCCAGTGAGTGAGACTCCTGCTGGGCACTTCCAGTGAGAGACTCCTGCTGGGCTCTGCCAGTGAGTGAGACTCCTGCTGGGCTGTCCCAGTGAGTGAGACACCTGCTGGGCTCTCCCAGTGAGTGAGACTCCTGCTGGGCACTTCCAGTGAGTGAGACTCCTGCTGGGAATTCCCAGTCAGTGAGACTCCTACTGGGCTCTGCCAGTCAGTGAGACTCCTGCTGGTCTCTCCCAGTGAGTGAGACTCCTGCTGGGCACTTCCAGTGAGAGACTCCTGCTGGTCTCTCCCAGTGAGTGAGACTCCTGCTGGGCTCTCCCAGTCAGTGAGACTCCTGCTGGGCTCTCCCAGTGAGTGAGACTCCTGCTGGGCACTTCCAGTGAGTGAGACTCCTGCTGTGAATTCCCAGTCAGTGAGACTCCTGCTGGGCACTTCCAGTGAGAGACTCCTGCTGGGCTGTCCCAGTGAGTGAGACTCCTGCTGGACTCTCCCAGTCAGTGAGACTCCTGCTGGGCTCTCCCAGTGCGTGAGACTCCTGCTGGGCTCTCCCAGTCAGTGAGACTCCTGCTGGGCTCTCCCAGTCAGTGACACTCCTGCTGAGCTCTCCCAGTGAGCGAGACACCTGCTGGGCTCTCCCAGTGAGTGAGACTCCTGCTGGGCTCTCCCAGTGAGTGAGACTCCTGCTGGGCTCTCCCAGTGAGTGAGACTCCTGCTGGTCTCTCCCAGTGAGTGAGACTCCTGCTGGTCTCTCCCAGTGAGTGAGACTCCTGCTGGGCACTTCCAGTGAGAGACTCCTGCTGGTCTCTCCCAGTGAGTGAGACTCCTGCTGGGCTCTCCCAGTCAGTGAGACTCCTGCTGGGCTCTCCCAGTCAGTGAGACTCCTGCTGGGCACTTCCAGTGAGTGAGACCCCTGCTGGGAATTCCCAGTCAGTGAGACTCCTGCTGGGCACTTCCAGTGAGCGAGACTCCTGCTGGGCTCTCCCAGTGAGTGAGACTCCTGCTGGTCTCTCCCAGTGAGCGAGACTCCTGCTGGGCTCTCCCAGTGCGTGAGACTCCTGCTGGGCTGTCCCAGTGAGTGAGACTCCTGCTGGGCTCTCCCAGTGAGTGAGACTCCTGCTGGGCTCTCCCAGTGAGCGAGACTCCTGCTGGGCTCTCCCAGTGAGTGAGACTCCTGCTGGGAATTCCCAGTCAGTGAGACTCCTGCTGGGCTCTGCCAGTCAGTGAGACTCCTGCTGGGCTCTCCCAGTGAGTGAGACTCCTGCTGGGCACTTCCAGTGAGAGACTCCTGCTGGGCTCTGCCAGTGAGTGAGACTCCTGCTGGGCTCTCCCAGTGAGCGAGACTCCTGCTGGGCACTTCCAGTGAGTGAGACTCCTGCTGGGAATTCCCAGTCAGTGAGACTCCTGCTGGGCTCTGCCAGTCAGTGAGACTCCTGCTGGACTCTCCCAGTCAGTGAGACTCCTGCTGGGCACTTCCAGTGAGAGACTCCTGCTGGACTCTCCCAGTCAGTGAGACTCCTGCTGGGCTCTCCCAGTCAGTGAGACTCCTGCTGGGCTCTCCCAATCAGTGAGACTCCTGCTGGGCTCTCCCAGTCAGTGACACTCCTGCTGAGCTCTCCCAGTGAGTGAGACTCCTGCTGGGCACTTCCAGTGAGAGACTCCTGCTGGTCTCTCCCAGTGAGTGAGACTCCTGCTGGGCTCTCCCAGTGAGCGAGACTCCTGCTGGGCACTTCCAGTGAATGAGACTCCTGCTGGGAGTTCCCAGTCAGTGAGACTCCTGCTGGGCTCTGCCAGTCAGTGAGACTCCTGCTGGGCTCTCCCAGTGAGTGAGACTCCTGCTGGGCACTTCCAGTGAGAGACTCCTGCTGGGCTCTGCCAGTGAGTGAGACTCCTGCTGGGCTGTCCCAGTGAGTGAGACACCTGCTGGGCTCTCCCAGTGAGTGAGACTCCTGCTGGGCACTTCCAGTGAGTGAGACTCCTGCTGGGAATTCCCAGTCAGTGAGACTCCTACTGGGCTCTGCCAGTCAGTGAGACTCCTGCTGGGCTCTCCCAGTGAGTGAGACTCCTGCTGGGCACTTCCAGTGAGAGACTCCTGCTGGGCTCTGCCAGTGAGTGAGACTCCTGCTGGGCTGTCCCAGTGAGTGAGACACCTGCTGGGCTCTCCCAGTGAGTGAGACTCCTGCTGGGCACTTCCAGTGAGTGAGACTCCTGCTGGGAATTCCCAGTCAGTGAGACTCCTACTGGGCTCTGCCAGTCAGTGAGACTCCTGCTGGTCTCTCCCAGTGAGTGAGACTCCTGCTGGGCACTTCCAGTGAGAGACTCCTGCTGGTCTCTCCCAGTGAGTGAGACTCCTGCTGGGCTCTCCCAGTCAGTGAGACTCTTGCTGAGCTCTCCCAGTGAGTGAGACTCCTGCTGGGCACTTCCAGTGAGTGAGAATCCTGCTGGGAATTCCCAGTCAGTGAGACACCTGCTGGGCACTTCCAGTGAGAGACTCCTGCTGGGCTGTCCCAGTGAGTGAGACTCCTGCTGGACTCTCCCAGTCAGTGAGACTCCTGCTGGGCTCTCCCAGTGCGTGAGACTCCTGCTGGGCTCTCCCAGTCAGTGAGACGCCTGCTGGGCTCTCCCAGTCAGTGACACTCCTGCTGAGCTCTCCCAGTGAGCGAGACACCTGCTGGGCTCTCCCAGTGAGTGAGACTCCTGCTGGGCTCTCCCAGTGAGTGAGACTCCTGCTGGGCTCTCCCAGTGAGTGAGACTCCTGCTGGTCTCTCCCAGTGAGTGAGACTCCTGCTGGTCTCTCCCAGTGAGTGAAACCCCTGCTGGGCACTTCCAGTGAGAGACTCCTGCTGGTCTCTCCCAGTGAGTGAGACTCCTGCTGGGCTCTCCCAGTCAGTGAGACTCCTGCTGGGCTCTCCCAGTGAGTGAGACTCCTGCTGGGCACTTCCAGTGAGCGAGACTCCTGCTGGGCTCTCCCAGTGAGTGAGACTCCTGCTGGGCTCTGCCAGTCAGTGAGACTCCTGCTGGGTTCTCCCAGTGAATGAGACTCCTGCTGGGCACTTCCAGTGAGAGACTCCTGCTGGGCTCTGCCAGTGAGTGAGACTCCTGCTGGGCTGTCCCAGTGAGTGAGACACCTGCTGGGCTCTCCCAGTGAGTGAGACTCCTGCTGGGCACTTCCAGTGAGTGAGACTCCTGCTGGGAATTCCCAGTCAGTGAGACTCCTACTGGGCTCTGCCAGTCAGTGAGACTCCTGCTGGTCTCTCCCAGTGAGTGAGACTCCTGCTGGGCACTTCCAGTGAGAGACTCCTGCTGGTCTCTCCCAGTGAGTGAGACTCCTGCTGGGCTCTCCCAGTCAGTGAGACTCCTGCTGGGCTCTCCCAGTGAGTGAGACTCCTGCTGGGCACTTCCAGTGAGTGAGACTCCTGCTGTGAATTCCCAGTCAGTGAGACTCCTGCTGGGCACTTCCAGTGAGAGACTCCTGCTGGGCTGTCCCAGTGAGTGAGACTCCTGCTGGACTCTCCCAGTCAGTGAGACTCCTGCTGGGCTCTGCCAGTGCGTGAGACTCCTGCTGGGCTCTCCCAGTCAGTGAGACTCCTGCTGGGCTCTCCCAGTCAGTGACACTCCTGCTGAGCTCTCCCAGTGAGCGAGACACCTGCTGGGCTCTCCCAGTGAGTGAGACTCCTGCTGGGCTCTCCCAGTGAGTGAGACTCCTGCTGGGCTCTCCCAGTGAGTGAGACTCCTGATGGTCTCTCCCAGTGAGTGAGACTCCTGCTGGTCTCTCCCAGTGAGTGAGACTCCTGCTGGGCACTTCCAGTGAGAGACTCCTGCTGGTCTCTCCCAGTGAGTGAGACTCCTGCTGGGCTCTCCCAGTCAGTGAGACTCCTGCTGGGCTCTCCCAGTGAGTGAGACTCCTGCTGGGCACTTCCAGTGAGTGAGACTCCTGCTGGGAATTCCCAGTCAGTGAGACTCCTGCTGGGCACTTCCAGTGAGCGAGACTCCTGCTGGGCTCTCCCAGTGAGCGAGACTCCTGCTGGGCTCTCCCAGTGCGTGAGACTCCTGCTGGGCTGTCCCAGTGAGTGAGACTCCTGCTGGGCTCTCCCAGTGAGTGAGACTCCTGCTGGGCTCTCCCAGTGAGCGAGACTCCTGCTGGGCTCTCCCAGTGAGTGAGACTCCTGCTGGGCACTTCCAGTGAGAGACTCCTGCTGGGCTCTGCCAGTCAGTGAGACTCCTGCTGGGCTCTCCCAGTGAGTGAGACTCCTGCTGGGCACTTCCAGTGAGAGACTCCTGCTGGGCTCTGCCAGTGAGTGAGACTCCTGCTGGGCTCTCCCAGTGAGCGAGACTCCTGCTGGGCACTTCCAGTGAGTGAGACTCCTGCTGGGAATTCCCAGTCAGTGAGACTCCTGCTGGGCTCTGCCAGTCAGTGAGACTCCTGCTGGACTCTCCCAGTCAGTGAGACTCCTGCTGGGCACTTCCAGTGAGAGACTCCTGCTGGACTCTCCCAGTCAGTGAGACTCCTGCTGGGCTCTCCCAGTCAGTGAGACTCCTGCTGGGCTCTCCCAATCAGTGAGACTCCTGCTGGGCTCTCCCAGTCAGTGACACTCCTGCTGAGCTCTCCCAGTGAGTGAGACTCCTGCTGGGCACTTCCAGTGAGAGACTCCTGCTGGTCTCTCCCAGTGAGTGAGACTCCTGCTGGGCTCTCCCAGTGAGTGAGACTCCTGCTGGGCTCTCCCAGTGAGTGAGACTCCTGCTGGGCACTTCCAGTGAGTGAGACTCCTGCTGGCCACTTCCAGTGAGTGAGACTCCTGCTGGTCTCTCCCAGTGAGTGAGACTCCTGCTGGGCACTTCCAGTGAGAGACTCCTGCTGGGCTCTCTCAGTGAGTGAGACTCCTGCTGGGCTCTCCCAGTGAGTGATACTCCTGCTGGTCTCTCCCAGTCAGTGAGACTCCTGCTGGGAATTCCCAGTCAGTGAGACTCCTGCTGGGCTCTGCCAGTCAGTGAGACTCCTGCTGGACTCTCCCAGTCAGTGAGACTCCTGCTGGGCACTTCCAGTGAGAGACTCCTGCTGGACTCTCCCAGTCAGTGAGACTCCTGCTGGTCTCTCCCAGTCAGTGAGACTCCTGCTGGGCTCTCCCAATCAGTGAGACTCCTGCTGGGCTCTCCCAGTCACTGACACTCCTGCTGAGCTCTCCCAGTGAGTGAGACTCCTGCTGGGCACTTCCAGTGAGAGACTCCTGCTGGTCTCTCCCAGTGAGTGAGACTCCTGCTGGGCTCTCCCAGTGAGTGAGACTCCTGCTGGGCTCTCCCAGTGAGTGAGACTCCTGCTGGGCACTTCCAGTGAGTGAGACTCCTGCTGGCCACTTCCAGTGAGTGAGACTCCTGCTGGTCTCTCCCAGTGAGTGAGACTCCTGCTGGGCACTTCCAGTGAGAGACTCCTGCTGGGCTCTCTCAGTGAGTGAGACTCCTGCTGGGCTCTCCCAGTGAGTGATACTCCTGCTGGTCTCTCCCAGTCAGTGAGACTCCTGCTGAGCTCTCCCAGTGAGTGATACTCCTGGCAGGCACTCCGAGTCAGTGAGACTCCTGGTGGACATTCCCAGTGGTTGAAGTTCTATGTTGGATTTCCCCAGTGGTCAAAATCCTAGTAGGTGAGGTTTCCTGGTGTGCGCTCCCGGTGATTGAGATTCCTGGTAGTATCTCTAAGTGGGTGAGATTCCCTGGTGTGCTTTCCCAGTGTGCACTTCCAGTGGGTGAGGTTCCCCATGGGCTCACTCAGGGGGCAAAGTTGCCCTGTGGTCAATCGCAATGGGTGACATTCTCCCATAGATTCTCTCAGTGGGTGAGGTTCCCCAGTGGACACTGTCAGTGAAAGAGGTATCCCAATGGACACTCCCAGTGGTTGAGGTTTCCAGAGGACACTCCCAGTGGGTGAGGTTCTCCAGTGGACTCTCAGTGGGTGGCGTTTGCCAGTGGACACACTGAGTGGGTGATGTTCCCCAGTGGATACTCTCAGTGGGCGAGGATCTCCAGTGGACACTCTCAGTGGGTGACGTTCCCCAGTGGACACTGTCAGTGAGTGAGGTTTCCCAAAGGACACTCCCAGTGGGTGAGGTTCTCCAGTGGACACTCAGTGGGTGAGGTTTGCAAGTGGACACACTCAGTGGGTGATGTTCCCCAGTGGATACTCTCAGTGGGTGAGGATCTCCAGTGGACACTCTCAGTGGGTGACGTTCCCCAGTGGACACTGTCAGTGAGTGAGGTTTTCCCAAAGGACACTCCCAGTGGGTGAGGTTCTCCAGTGGACACTCAGTGGGTGAGGTTTGCAAGTGGACACACTCAGTGGGTGATGTTCTCCAGTGGACACTCCTAGTGGGTGAGGTTTCCCAGTGGACAAACTCAGTGGGTGAAGTTCTCCAGTGGACTCTCAGTGGGTGAGGTTTGCCAGTGGACACACTCAGTGGGTGAGGATCTCCAGTGGACACTCTCAGTGGGTGAGGGTCTTCAGTGGACACTCTCAGTGGGTGAGGGTCTTCAGTGGACACTCACAGTGGGTGAGGGTCTCCACTGGACACTCTCATTGGGTGAGGTTCCGCAGTGGACACTCTCAGTGGGTGAGGGTCTCCAGTGGACACTCTCAGTGAGTGAGGTTCTTCAGTGGACACTCTCAGTGGGTGAGGGTCTCCAGTGGACACTCTCAGTGGGTGAGGGTCTCCAGTGGACACTCTCAGTGGGTGAGGGTCTCCAGTGGACACTCTCAGTGGGTGAGGTTCTTCAGTGGACACTTTCAATGGTGAGGTCTCCAGTGGACACTCTCAGTGGATGAGGCAACTTCATTCAATCGACCATAATGAGTCCAGCTTTGCTGTTGTTTATTCAGTTAATATCTTGTTATTATTCCCAAGAGGGAAGCAAATCCCATCCACTGGAATTTCGGGTCATTTCCTGCTGCCCCTAGTGATGTCATTTAGCGTGGTCCGCAGGGATATTTTAGTACGAGGATGTTTGCTTTGTCAGCTTCCTCCTGTGACTGGCCCCTTGGCACAATAACAACTTATAGTTAGAGGGAGATTGATGTTGCTGTCCTAACAACAGAGCTCTGTTTGTGCCTACATCCCACTGGATTTGGATGCTTGGGGTGTGAGCCACATGGGGTTAGTCGTTGAGGTGGGGAGGTGCACAAGGACTGTTCCCCACCCCACCCCTGAAGTAAGGAAGCCTTTGGACAGGGCTTGTTCTTGTTACCTGTTGAACAATGTTTCTGGAGTCTATGATACCAGTCTCCACAGTGGGAAACATGCCCGTCTATTGAGGCGGGTGGGGAGTGGTACAGTGTACGGCTGGTGAATTATATGGCTGTCCAACATGAGGATTGAAACTGCAGGGCTGGTCTCCAGCATTAAGTCAGGATTTACGAATGACAAGGGCCCACGGTTCATGGCACCTTCATCTCCTTATAACTCAGAACAGGATGTGGGCCCTTGAATATGGGGGTGTGACCTCAGTAAATATGGGACGGTTGGGGGGGAGGGGCTTTACATTGCCTCCGGGAGGTGCACGTGTCACTGGAGCTGGATGTGGAGAACCGAGAGATTGGGGATTCCTGGCCACAGTCGCCAATCTAGGGCAGCCTTCACCATCGGAGACGTCAGTCAATCATCAGTCATTCTTTCATCTATAAAGCCTTGGGGGGCTCCCGATGCAGCATCCTGGGGCTGGACCCCACAAAGTGGGAGCCATAACCCTTGTGTCTCATTCTTCTTGGTGGGCGGGGGGGATCCCAGTTGATTATTTGCCAACTTTTCTTTCCCAAGCTGGGGATATGTGAACTCCTGGGCTCAGGAGTGTCTGATCCCACATCCCTGCCGCGTCAATGGTCTCACTTGGGGCAGATGAAGGCTCCATCGTCAACAAAGGCCACAGGCAAACTCCTGACCCATCCAGCTTCTGCCATAGGTTTCAGGCTGGAATCCCCATCAATGAGAAGGGCCAAGGGCTTTCAGCCCCTCCTGGTGCAGGCTGGGTCCATCTCACTGGGATGGAGCCTGGCAGCAGGTGTGGGTGGTGGTTTATGTGTCGCAGGACGTGACCAGATTAAGGTGGGCCATAACCTCCACTCGGAAAGTGCTGGCTCCTGGGAATGAGAATAAATAAATACCTACTTGCCTGGTCTTGAACATTATGTTGATACTTCCGTTCGCTGGAGACTGCTTGGGGCCTGCATCGAAAGGATCCTCGCAGGCCTCAGTGAAGCCTGGATCAAGTGGATTCAAGGATGCCACGCCCCCTTTATTACAGCACTTTAAAGGGGAGTTTAAAGGGCCGGGGGAATTGACAAGCCAGGGGGAAGGCAAGTGTCTGAGGTAAGTGCATAGGATTTGTGTTGTGGGGTGTCCAGGGTGGTCCGGGGGAGTTGGTCAGAGGCCAGAGTGATTGGGGTCTGTTGGGGGTCCAGAGGGGTGGGGAGGGTGGGTTGGTCCGGGGCACAGTGGGGCAATGTGGGATCGGTCGGAGGTTGGCGGATGGGGTATAGGAGGTTGGGGGGGGGTGAGGGGTATCAGAGGTCAGGGGCGGGGTGTGTCGGAGTTCGGGGGGTGTGTTTGAGGTTTTCGGAGGTCATGGGGGTGGGGCTGGGGGTGGGGATTGTCGGAGGTTGGTGCTGAGAAGAGTCCCATGTGAGTGGCGGGTGTCGGGGGTGTGGGGGAATCTTGTAGGGATGGTCTGGGTCTTTACAATAGTTACTCAGAGGTTTCAATTCTTCTAACTTTTTCTGGGTAATTATTGGTATAACCCAGTGGAACCATCTGAAGTTTGCGATTTAAACCACATTTTCGGATGGTTCCCAGTGCAGTGCAATTGTACAGAGAAAGTGGGCACTTCTGGGCAATTGCCATGCAAACCCTTGCCTGGGAACTTCCCACAGGAATTCCCCATCGCACCTTTAGGGTACCCCCCAAATTCAACACTGGGAACTTGGAAGTTAGGGGCCGATATCTTCCTTAAGAGGTGCACAGGCTTTGTGGTCTGTGTAGGTACCTAACATGGTTGTGTTATGTCATGCGTGCTCTGTGTGATGGAATACGTGGTTACAAAGCTTGTATTTTTTTGAGAAAGGACCTAATGGAAAAGGGAAATTGAGAAAGAAAACTACACCAGAAACTGAGCTTGGATACCAAAACATCTGGAGGGACTGAAACTGGTTGAAACATATAAAAGGACACAGAGCCATCAGAGCTCAGATGATGAGTCAAGTGGTACAGTACAGGCAGGTGGAACAAGACAGAGGAGAAGTTGAGACCAGGCAAGTGGCCCTGGAACTTGAAGATGACGTTGGTGGATCTATGCCATCTAGGCTGTCATATGCAGATTTGAGAACTTGTTGAGTTTTGTGCTTTTCTTTAGTGAAGACCGTGCCCGTGGAAGTTGGGTTTGTTGTGTGCTGCTTATGGCTAGGGACCAGGCTAGAAGACTAGAAGAAGAGGAGCTGAAAATCTTTGCAAGGAAGCCAGGATTTAGAAGGATTTTGTAACTGAGATTGATGACATATATGCCGAGTGGACTGTTGAGTCAATTCGTAAGATCTGTCTTCATTATATTTGGCATTTAATGTGTAATTTACAGTTTATAATTGATTGCAATTTGCCTGTTAATTCATGTTGAACTTATGTTGATTCTGGGTTTTATGGTGTAGACAGTATTTAGCATTTGACTCTTGTGCAGTAAACGTTCTTTTGTTTAAAACCGTGGAATCTTGTGGCTTCATTCTTACGGTAAGTGACTGGGATTTCAGATGCTTTTTTTGAAAAAAGGTTACTGGTCTTTACTAAGATCACAACATCTGCCTGAAAAAAGGTCCTTGCACCCTTAGGCTACATCTAAGCTATTTTTCTTGGCAGTGATGGTTCAGCCATTGACTTCCATTCTCAGAGGCAAAGTGAGAAGGCGGATCCCAATATACCTCAGCTAGAACAGGAGTTGGACCTGTGGTGTTTGCAGTGTTTGGAATCACATGCTAGCTATCTAAGCTAACTGGCCAACCACATGCTTATTCAATATATATGTAGAATATATTATACATATATATATATAAAATACATATTATATATATATATATATATATATATATATACACATATATATATAAAACATATATATATATAAAAGCTGCCAATACAATCAGATTATCATTTCACTGCACAGAAGGAGGCCATTCGGGCCATTGTGCCTTTACTGTCTCTTTGGTAGAATGATCCAAACAGCCCCATGCATCCTCTTCATCCTCCATCACCCTACAAACATTTCCTTGTCAAGTCTTTATCCAACTTGCTTTCGAATGAAGCTACTGAATCTACCTCTACCACCCTTTCAGGCAGTGCATCCCAGAGCCTAACAACCTGCTTTGTTAAAAAAATATCCTCCTCATCTCTTCCCCCCTCCCCATGCCTCCTTTTTTTTTTTACCAATTATCTTTAGTTTGGTGACTGACTCTCCAGCCACTGGAAAAAGTTTCTCCCTATATGCTCTCTCTACTTATTTCCCCATAAGTTGAAGTTTAGCAGTGCTCTGGGGTTACAGACTGGTTAGCAGCAGAGATACCAGGCTCAAAGTGCTCCATGTGGGTTAAGCTGACCATCAGTGTAGAATGGAATGTGGCCATCGCGCGAGGCAAGACTTACTTTTGCTTTTCACCTGAGAGAGTTCAGTCTGCAGAAGAGCCTGAAAGTTTCTTGTCTCTCTGGACATCTGTGTGACTGAAAGAGAAGCAAAGCTTTAACTCTCACCCCCATCAACATATATTCTAGCTCCACTCAATGTTGGAATGTTTTTGCACCATGGATCAGAATGGGACTTCACCCAAACATTATCAATCACTTCAATACAATCTGTGGAAAAGGCTGTCTCCGATTTCAATGTCTCGGTGACCACAGGAAAGGCTTTCTCCCAGTTGGTTCTGGTGAAACTGCCAACATTGTTCCTTTTGGACCTCCCACTTATCCACATTCTGTTACAATCTTCTCCTTAATTTGAGCAGGTTTTCAGGAGGTAAATCTTCGAAATAAGGTGACATTATATATCTCATTGATCTCTACCTATTCAACATTAGGTTGTTAAGAGGAGTGCAAGATTGTCCCTGTTTGAACCTGTGGGGATAATTAATTATTTGGGCAAAGACAGGGGGCCAACTGTTGTGGATTATCCACCGCTTATACACTCTCTCTGCCATTAGACTCTGCCCCCATTAGACTCTCTCCCCTCGTTAGATTCTTTCCCCTTGTTAGACCCTCTGCTTGTTAGCCTCTCCCATCGTTAGGCTCTCCCCTCTTTAGACTCTCTCCCCTTGGACTCTGACCTCATTAGACAATCTCCCCTTGTTAGATTCTCTCCCCTTGTCAGACCCTCTGCTTGTTAGACTCTCCTCTCGTTATGCACTCTCCTCATTTGACTCTCTCCCCTTGTTGGTCTCACCCCTTGTTAGATTCTGGCCCCTCATTAGACTCTCTCCTCATTAGACCCTCTCCTCATGTTATCATCTCTCCTCTTGTTAGACTCTCCCCTCGTTAGACTCTGCCCTCAATTCTCTCCCCTCATTAGACCTTCCCCTCATTAGATCCTCTCCCCTTGTTAGCTTCTCTTCCCTTGTTAGACTCTCCCCTCATTAGATTCTCCCCCATTAGACCTTTTCCTCATTAGACTCTCTCCCCTCATTAGCCAATCCCTTTCTTAGGCTCTCTCCCCTCGTTAGTCTCTCCCCTTGTTAGACTCTGTCCCCTCATTAGGCTCTTTTCCCTTGTTAGACTCTCTCCCCTCATTAGACTCTCCCCTCGTTAGATTCTCCCCTCATTAGACTCTGGTCTCAACTCTCTCCCCTCGTTAGACTCCCTTCCCTTTGTTAGACTATCTCCCCATTGGACACCCTCTGCCTGATTCTCTTGCCTGTGGACTTTGGGAAGCTCCTGTGCGACTTACTGTTGTTCAGCTGTGAAAGTCGGGTCATGATATCATTGCGTGAGAGCCTCGTTTCCTCCGAAATTCCTGTAACTGAAACAGAAACCAAATTTTATTCTTTGTGACAATGGTTTGGGTTGTGAGGTCACTGCTCTGTGATAATGAGCGAAGGTTATGCTGTTGAATGTTAAGGGGCGATGGTTCGATACTCTTTTGTTAGAGATGGTCGTTGCCTGGCACTTGTGTGGCGCCAGTGTTGCTTGCCACTTATCAGATTGAATATTGTCCAGGTCTTGCTGCATATGGACACGGACTGCTTCATTATCTGAGGAATCTGATTCCAACTCCACCAAGCATTAACAGTTAAATAACAGGAAATGTCAAATGCCAATCACAATGGACTTCATGTCTTCGACTCAGACACTGATGCATTTCTAAGCTAATATGCGGGCTTAGAGGGTTTAATAATGGGGACAGGGTGGATAAACCTGGCTTGTATTCTCTTCAGAAGATTGAGGTTGGATCTGCGATGTTTAGAATGATAAAGGGATTTGATGGAACAAATACAGAGAAATGATTTCATTCGGTGGGAGAATTCAAAGGAGGGGGAATAACTTTAGGATTAGGTCTAGGCTGTTCAGGGGTGACATGAGGGGCTGGATTTTACATGTCATCACCAGGCATGTTTTCAGTGGGTGGGAGCATGGGTGCCCATCCCACCAGGTGCCAAAATCGCCCACCGCACTTAAATAATTAAGGGTTAATTGAGCTTGTTTGCAAGCCAGTTGAACCTGATAAGACACTGCCTGCCCATAACACGGTTGGCATGGGCAGTCAGAGCAGGCCAATTTAAAAAAAACTTGATAAAAGGGCGGAAAGGAAGGATGAAATGTCCAACCACATCCCCACACAACCACAAGGATGCATTTCTTCACACAAAGGGCTGTGAAATTCTGGAACTCTCTCTCCCAAAATGCGATGGATGCTGGGGTCAATTGCGACTTTCAAAGAATGAGTTCAATGGGTTTGTATTAAGTAAGTAATGGCTATGGAGCAAAGGTGAGGTAAGTAGAGTTAAGGCACAAATCAGCCATGATTTAATTGATTTAACTGAAGGCTTGAAGCACTGATTGGCCGCCTCCTCTTCCTGACTGGATAGCTGACCACCCACTTCCACCTCTTTCAGGCCCTGTATCTTGAAAGAGCAAGTACAGTAATTTGAAAAACAATTGGACAGGACAGGATGTTCCTTTCTTCAAAAAGGATGTCCCTATGGCAGGACTTGGGCGCAGTAGCAGAGTGTGTGACATCTACAACATGCACTGCAGCAACTCACCAAGCCTCCTTCAATAGCACCATCCCAAAGCACAACCTCTCCCATCTAGAAGGACAAGGGCAGCAGATAGATGGGAACACCACCGCCTGGAAGTTCCCCTCCAAGTCACTCACCATCCTGACTTGGAAATATATCACCGTTCCTTCACTGTCGCTGGGTCAAAATCCTGGAACTCCCTCCCTAACAGCGCTGTGGGTGTACCTACACCACATGGACTGCAGCGGTTCAAGAAGGCAGCTCACCCCCACCTTCTCAAGGGCAATTAGGGATGGGCAATAAATGCTGGTCTAGCCAGCGATGCCCACATCCCATGAAAGATTAAGAAAAAAGTGTGAGCTTCCCATTTCCTTGGACGTCCATGTAACTTGAGGAAGAAGCTGACATTAGGCAGATTGTGCGATCACTGTTACCACCTTTTAACATCAACACTGAAAGCTTAATGAGGCTTGTGATTATTTGAATACACACTGGCTTTCCATTAATGTAACTTACACTGTTCCCTGATAAACATACCACAAACTATCAACCACAGTAATAAATCATACAACCAGTGTGAATGTGTGCCCTTTAATAAATAAGATGGAATTTTCTTCAATGATATTCTGGCTATCCTGTCACATCCTGTTATATTGAGTTAATTATTACGGTGGTTTCTGTGTGCTGGAACTCTGTATCTTCACGACAGAGTACAGGACTGATTTTAGGGATTTTATTTGCAAATAAAACAACATTAAACACAACAAACAGCATAAATTAGCCAACATTGGTGGAGATGGTGGAGTGATGGTAATGTCATTGGACTAACGCTCCCAGCAGCCCAGATTAATACTCTGGAACCATGGGTTCAAATAATAGCCAGCAGAATTTAAATTCAATGAATAAACCTGGAAGTAGAAGCTAGTCTCAGTAATGGTGACAATGACAATTATCACTGATTGATGGAAAAACCCATCTGGTTCACTAATATCCTTTAGGGAAAGAAATCTGTTGGCCCTACCTAGTCCCTTTGTTTATTCTTTCATGGGATGTGGGCTTCGCTGGCTAGCTCAGCATTTATTGCCCATCCCTAATTGCCCTTGAGAAGGTGGTGGTGAGCTGCCTTCTTGAATGGCTGCAATCCCTGTGGTGTAGGTACACCCACAGTGCTGTTAGGGAGGGAGTTCCAGCGACAGTGAAGGAACGGTGATATATTTCCAAGTCAGGATGGTATGTGGCTTGGAGGGGGACCTGCAGGTGGTGGTATTCTCATCTATCTGCTGCCCTTAACCTTCTAGGTGGTAGAGGTCACGGGTTTGGAAATGCTGTTGAAGGAGCCTTGGTGAGTTCCTGATGGTACCCACAGCTACCACTGTGCATTGGTGGTGGAGGGAGTGAGTGTTTGTGGATGGGGTGCCAATCAAGCGGGACTGCTTTGTCCTGGAAGGTATCGAGCTTCTTGAGTGTTGTGGGAGCTGCACTCATCCAGGCAAGTGGGGAGTATCCCATCCCACTCCTGACCTGTGTCTTGTGGATAGTGGACAGGCTTTGGGGAGTCAGGAGGTGGGTTATTCTCCACAGAATTCCCAGCCTGTGATCTGCCAATGTAGCCACAGTATATGGCTAGTCAGTTCAAGGGCAATTAGGGATGGGGCAACAAATGCTAGCCTTACCAGCAACACCCACATCCCATGAAAGAATAAAACAATATCAAAAAGAATTAAAATGAACAGCACAGAATGAGACCCCAACATGTGCTGGTGCTGTGTTATACACCTGGTTAACACCCCCCGTCAACTGTGATGTCTGAAGCCAGGAATGCTGGTGTTTGGGAAGTTGGTTTACAGGTGAGTTGTTCCCTTTCCTTGCTGGAGCTGATCCCTAAGCTGTGTTTCCACAAGTCCTCTGGCCAAGCTGTCTCAGGGAAAGCCAACCCTGGAGCGATCACGGACCTGAAGTGGGCACTGGGTCTGTCACACGCCCCTACAAAGGACCCAATGTCTGCTTCGGGTGTGCATGTAAAGGATGCCTCTTACCCAATCATGGTGGGGGCCATCTCCAATGAGAAGAGTGCAGGTGTTTCCTGTCTGTCACTTAGGAGGCTGCATGGTGCCTGAAACATAGGCCCTGTGGAGCCCAGTGTCTCTACTGTAACTTGGCAAAATCTTAGATTACCAAATGTTCAAGCACAGCCAAAGATTTCATCTCAAATTCTTTGTAATCTGGGGGAACCAGAAGTAAAGTGTTCATCACAGGGATGCATATTGCAGGATGTGGGAGTGGAATTCCCCTTGAATCATGAAAATGGCTGGGTTGATAAGAGGCAAAGCAATGTGTGTACAGTGAATGGCATCCTGCACCATGGGGAAGCCTGCAAACCAATCAAATCCTCGTGCTTGCCCCCACCCCCACCCCGGCTTCTCACTGTTAAGACAGAATGAAATGAAATTGATTTTTTGTGTACAGAGAGCCTCAGTGACCTCCCTAAGACAGAGGTTTACTGCAAACTGCATAATATTACTCATGTCTCCAGCAGCAGCCTGGAAGGGGCTAGGCACATAAAAATGATGAACCATCTTGACAGCCACTAGCAATGCTGTCTTTGTCCTGCTTTGAGGCTGAGTTGCAGCAGTTGGCACGTTTCAGACATGAATACTTTTCTGAAGTGAAGGTAGCCTCTCATGCATTGGACTTTGCTGAAGTTCAGATAGGAGAATCACCCCTTGAACATACTGGGATATGGCCTTCAGCTGGGAACCCTTCTCCCTCTCCTCCTCCCTCTTTCAGAAGCTTGTCCTGCATGATCTCTTTTCTCCCACTCAGTTCCATTGAAGTTGACCATTGCACAAAATCATAGTTATCCCCAGGGAACCAATAGGCTAGAAAATCATCCTGCACAGTGGTGGAACGCTTGGATAGCTACTTGAAAAGCTACCTGCTTTCTATCCCTCCCCATTGGTCACAAAGGATCTGGATATCAGGTGGGGAGTATATTGGGCAGCAGACGTGAATAGTACATGAGTTGCAGCACCAGCCAGGACAAATTTTAACCCGAGTATCTCAAAATAACACGTTCACATGTGTACAGACACGCAAATAAAATACTGCAGCTGCTGGAAATCTGAAATAAAACCAGGGTGGAAATGCTGAGCAGATCAGGCAGCATCTGTAGAGTGAGAAACAGAGATGAAAGGTCATTGACTTGAAACGTTAACTCTGTTTCTCTCTCCATTGATGCTGCCTGACATGCAGAGGATTTTCAGCATTGACTGTGTTTTATGATGGGGCAGTGCATTTTTACAGTAGATAGCAAGCTTTCTTTCTATAGGATGTATCGAAGATCGGGATGTTCGTAACATCCTTAAACGCAAACAAATCTAAGGATTTGAAAGCACATCACACTTTCAGGAGTGACTGTGAAAAGAGGCAGAGCCAACCACAGCAACAAAACTTTACAAAACAAACTGTTTTATACACATTTGCTCCTCAGGGGCCGTATGTTTGTGTCCCTTGTGATCAGCGTTAGAGTCCAATGCTTCACTCATGACCGGCCCACTTAAGGTCTGGATAGCAGCCTGTGGGATTTAAATGTCTCTCCCTCCATGATCCCGAATTCCAGTGCTGCATTGGTCACGTCTAACTGAGTGTTCTTCCCTGAAATGTATTACAGCTTTTAACTGCAGTGTGAGGAGTTGTTATTCACTGTCCATTGTCCTCCTGCTCTATCCCTGCTAATTTATTACACTGTTTTGAGCTGGGTTCTAATTACTCTCTGACAGATTATACATGACTGCTGGACCATTGTCCCCTGCTCTAAGTATTTGTTGCTGATTAATGGTACACCATTCACTTAACTGCTCTGTTGCTGTCTTTGTAGCTATTACAAATCCTCAGACCCCATCAATCAGTCCTTTATATTTATTAATTGCTGGCTTTCTCTGTACCTTTTCTTTATTCCATGAAATCACTTTCTCTGTCTCATTCACGGGAGGAGGGGAGGGGGGTGATTTTTCTATTTTGGACTGGTCATTTTTTTATGCTGTCTATGGCAGAAAAGAAACTACAACATGGGAAGTACTGACATAACGCTCAACTCCCTGAACTTGCATTGTGCAAGAAACCATGCTCCAATTCTAGGGTTTCAGATGCCAGGGATAAGAATGAGACAATGTTCAGAGAGCAGTTGGAGCTGGAGACACCAACTGATCATTATTAACGCTTACCCTTATTCTCCAGATGTGAGAGATCCATCTTCATGACAGCTTTTGAGTTCCTTATTTCTCTGAACATCTGGGTAACTGAAATGGAGGCAAAGACTTAGCGCATTTTCCACATTGACAAAAAAGTTTGTTTGGAAATTTGTCACATGGGTTATAGTGGGACACGACGCAGTACCAGCTATATAATATAATGCCAGCAGTATTACCGACAGAAATGATCAGTCCTATTAAATATTCTAATCTATGTTTAATGCAGTACTGAAGGAGTGCTGCACTGTTGGAGGCACTGTCTTTCGGATGCATCATTAAACTGAGGACCTGTCTGCCCTCTCAAATGCACCTAAAGTATCCCATGCACTATTCCGAAGAACAGCAGGGAAGTTCTCTCCGATGTCCTGGAAAATAATCATCCCTTAACCCAATATCACCAAACAAAAAAAAACAAAATTAAAATGTTTACTGTTTGTGGGATCTTGCTGTGTACAATCTGCTGCATTTCCTATGCTACAGCAGCGATTACACTTCAAATGTATTTCATTGGCTGTAAAGTGCTTTGGAACATCCTGAAAGGCGCTATATAAATGCAAGTCTTTCTGTTTCTTTCTTTCAACGTGTCTGCGATGCATCCGATGTGGTTTTACGATAATCCAAAAATGGTTCTGGCCGTTAAATGGAGTCAGGGGCTCTCCTGGTGACCGAAGGCCCAATTTTTACATAACTTGCCGAGCAGGTACCAGGCAGGTTTTAGTCAGAAGCCTTTCTTAAACCATTACTGAAGAATATATGTTTCATTAGCCCCATCATAAAATCAAACAGGCCATAAAAGGACCATCTCACCCAATGCCAGTCCATTTTACTAAATGATTAAAAATTGGAACTTCAGAGATTTTCCCTACAGTCCAAAAGAGATTGCAATGCTAGGTCATTTCTTTTGTGTCCAGCTGGCAGTAAAGCCCCTCGATCTGGCCCAGATTGCCCCCTCGCCACCCTCATGTTGTCCCAACCCACCAATCACACAAGAGAACATCATCCACAGTTTCTGTTTTGATCCTGACCCCAGTGGATCCTCGTCATGTGGATGCAAAGCAGCTGAAAGTTGGATTGGAGACACTTGGTTCTGCAGATTGGCTGAAGAAGTTACCCTATTTCCTTTTTGATTGTGGCTTTGCTGACTTACCTCCAGCAAGATGGAGAGGGAGGGAGAAAGAGAGAGAGAGAGGGAGAGATAGTCTTTTGTCTGCAAGCTGCAGGGATGCCTGGTTGATCTCCTTCAACTGTGACTTTCACCCTCACAGCACACACTAGCACACACAGGTCTGGTGTGCAGCTACCTTTTTAACCCATTTCATTGTGTACTCCTGGAAGGGGTAAAACAAACAAACGTTTTTTGCCCGAAGTCTGTTTTCTTTCAACTCAGATCATTTCCACATTCTGAGATATAACAGAATAGGAGATGGTTTCTGCTGAGATATGGTAATCAGACTCCATTGTCTCTGCAACCACAGGAGATTAAAGTTCAGTCTTTTGCATTTCCTCTCTTCCTTTCAAGTGTCTCCGTCTGAAGTAGGCCACACCTTTTTGGGTGTCTCTGTTCTCTCTGGGCTAGTTGGTCAAGTATAATCTACATGGGAATTTTCCAGAAGGTGGTTACTTTATATTCTCAGTCATAAGGACGTATTAGCTTTGGAGAGAGTAAGAAGGAGGTTTACAAGAATGTTGCCAGGGTTAGAAAAGTGTAGCTATGAGGAGAGATTGGATAGGTTGGGATTATTTTCCTTAGAACAAAGAAGGCTGAGAGGTGACTTGACTGAGGTGTACAAAATTATGAGAGGAATAGATAGAGTGGACAGGATAAAATTGTTTCCCTAGGTGGAGAATTCTAGAACCAGGGGACATAGATTCAAGATAAGTGGCAGAAGCTGTAGGGGGGACATGAGGAAGACCTTTTTTACACAGAGGGTAGTGGGTGTCTGGAATTCGCTGCCCAAGTTGGTGGTAGAGGCAGAAACTCTAAACTCTTTTAAAAAGTACCTGGATCTGCACCTGGAGTGCTGTAAGCTGCAGGGCTATGGGCCGGGTGCAGGAAGGTGGGATTAGAAAGTGCACCTCGGTGTCCTTGGGCTGGCATGGACAAGATGGGCCGAATGGCCTCCTTCTATGCTGTAACTTTTCTATGTTTCTATGGTTTTATTCTATAGACTCTGGAACAGTTCCTACAGATTGGAGGGTAGATAATGTATCTCCACTATTTAAAAAGGGAGGTAGAGAGAAAACAGGGAATTATAGAACAGTCAGCCTGACGTAGGTAGCGGGGAAAACTATAGAGTCCATTATAAAAGATTTAATAGCTGAGCACGTGGAAAACAGTGGCAGAATCGGACAGAGTCAGCATGGATTTATGAAAGGGAAATCATGCTTGACAAATCTACTGGAATTATTCGAGGATGTATCTAGTAGAATTGATGAGGGGGAGCCAATGGATGTGGTTTATTTGGACTTTCAGAAGGCTTTCGACAAAGTCCCACATTAGAGATTAGTGTGTAAAATTAAAGCACATGAAATTGGGGGTAGTGTAATTTAGATGGATAGAAAACTGGTTGGCAGACAGGAAACAAAGAGTAGGAATAAATAGGTCTTTTTCCAAATGGCAGGCAGTGACTAGTGGGGTACCACAGGGATCGGTGCTGGGACCCCAGCTATTCACAATATATATTAATGATTTAGATGAGGGAACTAAATGTAATATCTCCAAATTTGCAGATGACACAAAGCTGGGTGGGAGGGTGAGCTGTGAGGAGGATGCAGAGATGTTTCAGTGTGATTTGGACAAGCTGAGTGAGTGGGCAAATGCATGGCAGATACAGTATAATGTGGATAAATGTGAGGTTATCCACTTTGGTGGCAAAAACAGGAAGGCAGATAATTATCTGAATGGCTATAAATTGAGAGAGGGGAATGCGCAACGAGACCTGGGTGTCCTTGTACACCAGTCGCTGAAGGTAAACATGCAGGTGCAGCAGACGGTAAAGAAGGCAAATGTTATGTTGGCCTTCATAGCCAGAGGATTCGAGTATAGGAGCAGGGATCTCTTGCTGCAATTGTACAGGGCCTTGGTGAGACCATACCTGGAATATTGTGTGCAGTTTTGGTCTCCTTATCTGAGGAAGGATGTACTTGGTATAGAGGGACTGCAGCAAAGGTTTACCAGACTGATTCCTGGGATGGCGGGACTGACATATGAGGTGAGATTGAGTCAATTAGGATTATCTTCACTGGAGTTCAGAAGAATGAGGGGGGATCTCAGAGAAACCTATAAAATTCTAACAGGACTAGACAGGGTAGATGCAGGAAGGATGTTCCCGATGGTGGGGGAGTCCAGAACCAGGGGTCACAGTCTGAGGATATGGGGTAGACCATTTAGGACTGAGATGAGGAGAAATTTCTTCACCCAGAGAGTGGTGAGCCTGTGGAATTTGCTACCACAGAAAGTAGTTGAGGCCAAAACATTGTGTGTTTTCAAGAAGGGGTTAGATATAGCTCCTGGGGTGAAAGGGATCAAAGGATATGGGCAGAAAGCGGGAGCAGGCTATTGAGTTGGATGATCAGCCATGATCATAATGAATGGTGGAGCAGGCTCGAAGGGCTGAATGGCCTACTCCTGCTCCTAGTTTCTATATTTTTATGTTTCTATCTTTTGCTCAGTGTTTTTGCTTGTGTGTCCTTTTTAAGAAAAAAACACGTCTTCCTTAAAAGTTCAAGATGCCAATAAGTACTTTGGGGCTGTAATCCACTGTAGTGACAGCTTGGAACATGAGATACCTGCGTCTTACAGGCATTCCTTGGTTTTGAAGGAACACCCAACATGTCTGGAAAAATGTCAGAGGATAGACTTCTCTGCTTTGCATTGCATTGTCTAAATGTCAAATCGATGTGCCTGGTTCAGTATAGTGGTCAGGGATGTGACAGAATGTCCCAAACAATTTCCCAACTGCCTAACCCCAGCCAAACAAATAAACATTGGCTGGCGACCATGTGGAAAATAGACATTTGCCTCCGATCCTTTCCAAAGCTGCAGCGTTGCAGTAAAACCAAGGGTGTCTGAGGGAAAGCTGAGAGGCTGTCTGATCACGGACAGCATTAACACTTACTGTCCTTCAGCTGTGAAAGCTCAGCCCTCAAATTGGCAAGGGAGCTGCTTGCTTCCTTCGACATTCCTGCAACTAAAGGAAAAACTTTACATTAGTTCTTGAGGCACAGCTTATTTCATGGGAGGGCCACAAATCAGGTGGTGGTGGGAGTGTGGGGTGCAGGTGTGCAATGTTAGTGCACAGGAACTGCCCCTTGAGCCGGTCCCACCCTTCAATGAAATCATTGGCTGATCTGTGACTTAAGCCTTTTCATCTTCTCCATCTTTCAACAAAAAAATCTAACATTTACAAAATTAAAATTCACAAGTGATTTGGCATCACTTGCCATTTTTGGAAGAGATTTGCAAACTTTTACCAGTCTTTGTAGGTAAAAATGTTTCCTAATTTCACCTCACAAGCTTTGGCTATAATTTTTAGGTTATCCACAGCTAGCAGAATCCATCCCATTTGTTCCTTTTTTAATCTGAAAACTTTAGCCAAATCATCTTTTACCCTTCTAAATTCCAGTGAATGCAACCCTAATTTGAGAAAACTGACCTTGGATTTCAGATATCATCTAGTGAATCTACACTCTCCGAGGCCAGTGTATCATTCTAATAAATCTACAGTCACCGAGGCCAGTGTATCATTCTAGTGAATCTACAATCTCCAAGGCCAGTGTACCATTCTAGTTATTCTACACTCTCCGAGGCCAGTGTACCATTCTAGTTAATCTACACTCTCCAAGGAAGTGTATCATTCTAGTGAATCTACGCTCTCCGAGGCCAGTGTATCATTCTAGTGAATCTACACTCTCCGATGCCAGAGTATCATTCTAATGAATCGACACTCTCCGAGGCCAGTGTATCATTCTAGTGAATCTACACTCTCCAAGGCCAGTATATCATTCTAGTGAATCTACACTCTCCGAGGCCAGAGTATCATTCTAACGAATCTACACTCTCCGAGGCCAGTATATCATTCGAGTGAATTTACACTCTCCGAGGAAGTGTATCAATCTAGTGAATCTACACTCTCCAAGGCCAGTATATCATTCTAGTGAATCTACACTCTCCGAGGCCAGTGTATCATTCTAGTGAATCTAAACTCTCCAAGGCCAGTGTATCATTCTAGTGAATCTACACTCTCCAAGGAAGTGTATCATTCTAGTGAATCTACGCTCTCCGAGGCCAGTGTATCATTCTAGTGAATCTACACTCTCCGAGGCCAGAGTATCATTCTAATGAATCTACACTCTCCGAGGCCAGTATATCATTCTAGAGAATCTACACTCTCCAAGGCCAGCATATCATTCCAGTGAATCTACATTCTCCGAGGACAGAGTATCATTCTAATGAATCTACACTCTCCAAGGCCAGTATATCATTCTAGTTAATCTATACTCTCTCCAAGGCCAATGTATCATTCTAGTTAATCTATAAAATCTCCAAGACCAATGTATCATTATAGTTAATCTATACTCTCTCCAAGACCAATGAATCATTCTAGTGAATCTATGCTCTACGAGGCCAGTGTATCATTCTAGTGAATATACGCTCTCCGAGGCGAGTGTATCATTCTAGTGAATCTACGCTCTCCGAGGCCAGTGTATCATTCCAGTGAATCTACACTCCGAGGCCAGAGTATCATTCTAGTGAATCAACACTCTCCATGGCCAGTGTACCATTCTAGTTAATCTAAACTCTCTCCAAGGCCAATGTATCATTCTAGTTAATCTATACTCTCTCCAAGGCCAATGTATCATTCTAGTTAATCTAGACTCTCTCCAAGGCAAATGTATCATTCTAGTTAATCTATACTCTCTCCAAGGCCAATGTTTCATTCTAGTGAATCTATACTCTCTCCAAGGCCAATGTATCATTCTAGTTAATCTATAATCTCTCCAAGGCCAATGTATTATTCTAGTTAATCTATACTCTCTCCAAGACCAATGTATCATTCTAGTTAATCTATACACTCTCCAAGACCAATGTATCTTTCTAGTTAATCCATACTCTGTCCAAGAACAATGTATCATTCTAGTTAATCTATACTCTCTCCAAGACCAATGTATCAGTCCAGTTAATCTATACCCTCTCCAAGACCAATGTATCATTCTAGTTAATCTGTACACACTCCAAGACCAATGTATCATTCTAGTTAATCTCTACTCTCTCCAAGGCCAATGTATCATTCTAGTTAAACTATACTCTCTCCAAAGCCAGTGTATCATTCTAGTTAATCTATAGTCTCTCCAAGGCAAATGTATCATTCTAGATAATCTATACACTCTCCAAGGCCAGTGTATCATTCTAGTTAATCTATACTCTCTCCAAGGCCAGTGTATCATTCTAGTTAATCTATACTCTCTCCAAGGCCAATGTATCATTCTATTTAACCTATACACACTCCAAGGCCAGTGTATCATTCTAGTTAATCTATACTCTCTCCAAGGCCAGTGTATCATTCTAGTTAATCTGTAATCTCTCCAAGAACAATGTATCATTCTAGTTAATCTATACTCTCTCCAAGGCCAATGTATCATTCTAGTTAATCTATACGCTCTCCAAGGCCAGTGTATCATTCTAGTTAATCTATACGCTCTCCAAGGCCAATGTATCATTCTAGTTAATCTATACACTCTCCAAGGCCAGTGTATCATTCTAGTTAATCTGTACTCTCTCCAAGACCAATGTATCATTCTAGTTAATCTATAATCTCTCCAAGGCCAATGTATCATTCTAGTTAATCTATACTCTCTCCAAGGCCAGTGTATCATTCTAGTTAATCTATACTCTCTCCAAGGCCAATGTATCATTCTAGTTAATCTATACACTCTCCAAGGCCAAAGTATCATTCTAGTTAATCTGTACTCTCTCCAAGGCCAATGTATCATTCTAGTTAATCTATTCTCTCTCCAAGGCCAATGTATCATTCTAGTTAATCTATACTCGCTCCAAGGCCAGTGTATCATTCTAGTTAATCTATACTCTCTCCAAGGCCAGATTATCATTCTAGTTAATCTATACTCTCTCCAAGGCCAATGCATCATTCTAGTTAATCTATACTCTCTCCAAGGGCAATGTATCATTCTAGTTAATCTATACCCTCTCCAAGGCCAGTGTATCATTCTAGTTAATATTCTCTCCAAGGCCAATATATCATTCTAGTTAATCTATACAATCTCCAAGGCCAATGTATCATTCTAGTTAATCTATACACTCTCCAAGACCAATGTATCATTCTAGTTAATCTATACTCTCTCCAAGGCCAATGTATCATTCTAGTTAATCTACACTCTCTCCAAGACCAATGTATCATTCTAGTTAATCTATACTCTCTCCAAGGCCAATGTATCATTCTAGTTAATCTATACTCTCTCCCAGACCAATGTATCATTCTAGTTAATCTATACGCTCTCCAAGGCCAATGTATCATTCTAATTAATCTATACTCTCTCCAAGACCAATGTATCATTCTAGTTAATCTATACTCTCACCAAGACAAATGTATCATTCTAGTTAATCTATACGCTCTCCAAGGCCAATGTATCATTCTAATTAATCTATACTCTCTCCAAGACCAATGTATCATTCTAGTTAATCTATACTCTCTCCAAGACCAATGTATCATTCTAGTTAATCTATAATCTCTCCGAGGCCAATGTATCATTCCAGTTAATCTATACTCTCTCCAAGACCAATGTATCATTCTAGTTAATCTATACTCTCTCCAAGGCCAATGTATCATTCTAGTTAATCTACACTCTTTCCAAGGCCAATGTATCATTCTAGTTAATCAATACTCTCTCCAAGAGCAATGTATCATTCTAGTTAATCTATACGCTCTCCAAGGCCAATGTATCATTCTAGTGAATCTATAAAATCTCCAAAACCAATGTATCATTATAGTTAATCTATACTCTCTCCAGGACCAATGAATCATTCTAGTGAATCTACGCTCTAGGAGGCCAGTGTATCATTCTAGTGAATCTACGCGTTCCGAGGCCAGTGTATCATACTAGTGAATCTACGCTCTCCGAGGCCAGTGTATCATTCTAGTGAATCTACACTCTCCGAGGCCAGAGTATCATTCTAGTGAATCCACACTCTCCGAGGCCAGTGTACCATTCTAGTTAATCTACACTCTCTCCAAGGCCAATGCATCATTCTAGTAAATCTATACTCTCTCCAAGGCCAATGTATCATTCTAGTTAATCTATACTCTCTCCAAGGCCAATGTATCATTCTAGTAAATCTATACTCTCTCCAATGCCAATGTATCATTCTAGTTAATCTATACTATCTCCAAGGCCAATGTAGCATTCTAGTTAATCAATACTCTCTCCAACAACAATGTATCATTCTAGTTAATATATAATCTCTCCAAGACCAATGTATCTTTCTAGTTAATCCATACTCTCTCCAAGAACAATGTATTATTCTAGTTAATCTATACTCTCTCCAAGACCAATGTATCATTCTAGTTAATCTATACTCTCTCCAAGACCAATGTATCATTCTAGCTAATCTGTACTCTCTCCAAGACCAATGTATCATTCGAGTTAATCTATAGTCTCTCCAAGGCCAATGTATCATTCTAGTTAATCTATACTTTCTCCAAGGCCAGTGTATCATTCTAGTTAATCTATACTCTCTCCAAGGCCAATGTATCATTCTAGTTAATCTATACACCTCCAAGGCCAGTGTATCATTCTAGGTAATCTATACTCTCTCCAAGGCCAGTGTATCATTCTAGTTAATCTGCACTCTCTCCAAGACCAATGTGTCATTCTTGTTAATCTATACTCTCTCCAAGGCCAATGTATCATTCTAGTTAATCTATACTCTCTCCAAGGCCAGTGTATCATTCTAGTAAATCTATACTCTCTCCAAGGCCAATGTATCATTCTCGTTAATCTATACACTCTCAAAGGCCAGTGTATCGTTCTAGTTAATCTGTACTCTCTCCAAGACCAATGTGTCATTCTAGTTAATCTATACTCTCTCCAAGACCAATGTATCATTCTAGTCAATCTACACTCTCTCCAAGGCCAGTGTATCATTCTAGTTAATCTATACTCTCTCCAAGGCAAATGTATCATTCTAGTTAATCTATACACTCTCCAAGGACAATGTATCATTCTAGTTAATCTGTGCTCTCTCCAAGGCCAATGTATCATTCTAGTTAATCTATACTCTCTCCAAGGCCAATGTATCATTCTAGTTAATCTGTACTCTCTCCAAAGCCAGTGTATCATTCTAGTTAATCTATACTCTCTCCAAGGCCAGAGTATCATTCTAGTTAATCTATACTCTCTCCAAGGCCAATGCCTCATTCAGGTTAATCTATACTCTCTCCAAGGCCAATGTATCATTCTAGTTAATCTATACTCTCTCCAAGGCCCATGTATCATTCTAGTTAATCTATACTCTCTCCAAGGCCACTGAATCATTCTAGTTAATCTATACACTCTCCAAGGCCAATGTATCATTCCAGATACTCTAAACTCTCTCCAAGGCCAATGTATCATTCTAGTTAATCTATACTCTCTCCAAGGCCAGTGTATCGATCTAGGTAATCTATACTCTCTCCAAGGTCAATGTATCATTCTAGTTAATCTATACACTCTCCAAGACCAATGTATCATTCCAGTTAATCTATACTCTCGCCAAGACCAATGTATCATTCTAGTTAATCTATACGCTCTCTAAGGCCAATGTATCATTCTAATTAATCTATACTCTCTCCAAGACCAATGTATCATTCTAGTTAATCTATACTCTCTCCAAGACCAATGTATCATTCTAGTTAATCTATACTCTCTCCAATGCCAATGTATCATTCTAGTTAATCTATACTCTCTCCAAGACCAATGTATCATTCTAGTTAATCTACACTCTCTCCACTTCCAATGTATCATTCTAGTTAATCTATACTCTCTCCAAGACCAATGTATCATTCTAGTTAATCTATACTCTCTCCAAGGCCAGTGCATCATTCTAGTTAATCTATACTCTCTCCAAGGCCAATGCATCATTCTAGTTAATCTATACTCTCTCCAAGGGCAATGTATCATTCTAGTTAATCTATACTCTCTCCAAGGCCAGTGTATCATTCTAGTTAATACTCTCTCCAAGGCCAATGTATCATTCTAGTTAATCTATACACTCTCCAAGGCCAATGTATCATTCTAGTTAATCTATACACTCTCCAAGACCAATGTATCATTCTAGTTAATCTATACTCTCTCCAAGGCCAATGTATCATTCTAGTTAATCTATACTCTCTCCAAGACCAATGTATCATTCTAGTTAATCTATACTCTCTCCAAGGCCAATGTATCATTCTAGTTAATCTATACTCTCTCCCAGACCAATGTATCATTCTAGTTAATCTATACGCTCTCCAAGGCCAATGTATCATTCTAATTAATCTATACTCTCTCCAAGACCAATGTATCATTCTAGTTAATCTATAATCTCTCCGAGGCCAATGTATCATTCCAGTTAATCTATACTCTCTCCAAGACCAATGTATCATTCTAGTTAATCTATACTCTCTCCAAGGCCAATGTATCATTCTAGTTAATCTACACTCTTTCCAAGGCCAATGTATCATTCTAGTTAATCAATACTCTCTCCAAGACCAATGTATCATTATAGTTAATCTATACTCTCTCCAGGACCAATGAATCATTCTAGTGAATCTACGCTCTAGGAGGCCAGTGTATCATTCTAGTGAATCTACGCGTTCCGAGGCCAGTGTATCATTCTAGTGAATCTACGCTCTCCGAGGCCAGTGTATCATTCTAGTGAATCTACACTCTCCGAGGCCAGAGTATCATTCTAGTGAATCCACACTCTCCGAGGCCAGTGTACCATTCTAGTTAATCTACACTCTCTCCAAGGCCAATGTATCATTCTCGTTAATCTATACACTCTCAAAGGCCAGTGTATCGTTCTAGTTAATCTGTACTCTCTCCAAGACCAATGTGTCATTCTAGTTAATCTATACTCTCTCCAAGACCAATGTATCATTATAGTCAATCTATACTCTCTCCAAGGCCAGTGTATCATTCTAGTTAATCTATACTCGCTCCAAGGCAAATGTATCATTCTAGTTAATCTATACACTCTCCAAGGACAATGTATCATTCTAGTTAATCTGTGCTCTCTCCAAGGCCAATGTATCATTCTAGTTAATCTATACTCTCTCCAAGGCCAATGTATCATTCTAGTTAATCTGTACTCTCTCCAAAGCCAGTGTATCATTCTAGTTAATCTATACTCTCTCCAAGGCCAATGCCTCATTCTAGTTAATCTATACTCTCTCCAAGGCCAATGTATCATTCTAGTTAATCTATACTCTCTCCAAGGCCAATGCATAATTCTAGTTAATCTATACTCTCTCCAAGGCCCATGTATCATTCTTGTTAATCTATACTCTCTCCAAGGCCACTGAATCATTCTAGTTAATCTATACACACTCCAAGGCCAATGTATCATTCCAGATAATCTAAACTCTCTCCAAGGCCAATGTATCATTCTAGTTAATCTATACTCTCTCCAAGCCCAGTGTATCATTCTAGGTAATCTATACTCTCTCCAAGGTCAATGTATCATTCTAGTTAATCTATACACTCTCCAAGACCAATGTATCATTCCAGTTAATCTATACTCTCTCCAAGACCAATGTATCATTCTAGTTAATCTATACGCTCTCTAAAGCCAATGTATCATTCTAATTAATCTATACTCTCTCCAAGACCAATGTATCATTCTAGTTAATCAATTCTCTCTCGAAGACCAATGTATCATTCTAGCTAATCTATACTCTCTCCAAGGCCAGTGTACCATTTGAGTTAATCCACACTCTCTCCAAGACCAATGTATCATTCTAGTTAATCTATACTCTCTCCAAGACCAATGTATCATTCTAGTTAATCTATACTCTCTCCAAGGCCAGTGCATCATTCTAGTTAATCTATACTCTCTCCAAGGCCAATGCATCATTCTAGTTAATCTATACACTCTCCAAGACCGAATAATCATTCTAGTTAATCTATACTCTCTCCAAGGCCAGTGTATCATTCTAGTTAATCTACACTCTCTCCAAGACCAATGTATCATTCAAGTTAATCTATACTCTCTCCAAGGCCAATGTATCATTCCAGTTAAACTGTACTCTCTCCAAGGCCAGTGTATCATTCTAGTTAATCTATACTCTCTCCAAGGCCAGATTATCATTCTAGTTAATCTATAATCTCTCGAAGGCCAATGCATCATTCTAGTTAATCTATACTCTCTCCAAGGGCAATGTATCATTCTAGTTAATCTATACACTCTCCGAGACCAATGTATCATTCTAGTTAATCTATACTCTCTCCAAGGCCAATGGATCATTCTAGTTAATCTATACTCTCTGCAAGACCATTGTATCATTCTAGTTAATCTATACTCTCTCCAAGGCCAGTGTCTCATTCTAGTTAATCTATACTCTCTCCCAGACCAATGTATCATTCTAGTTAATCTATACGCTCTCCAAGGCCAATATATCATTCTAATTAATATATACTCTCTCCAAGACCAATGTATCATTCTAGTTAATCTATACTCTCTCCAAGACCAATGTATCATTCTCGTTAATCTATACGCTCTCCTAGGCCAGTGTATCATTCTAATTAATCTATACTCTCTCCAAGACCAGTGTATCATTCTAGTTAATCTATACTCTCTCGAAGACCAATGTATCATTCTAGTTAATCTATAATCTCTCCAAGGCCAATGTATCATTCTAGTTAATCTATACTCTCTCCAAGACCAATGTATCATTCTAATTAATCTATAATCTCTCCAAGGCCAATGTATCATTCTAGTTAATCTACACTCGTTCCAAGGCCAATGTATCTTTCTAGTTAATCTATACTCTCTCAGAGACCAATGTATCATTCTAGTTAATCTATACTCTCTCGAAGGCCAATGTATCATTCTAGTTAATCTATAAAATCTCCAAGACCAATGTATCATTATAGTTAATCCATACTCTCTCCAAGACCAATGAATCATTCTAGTGAATCTACGCTCTACGAGGCCAGTGTATCATTCTAGTGAATCTACGCTTTCCGAGGCCAGTGTATCATACTAGTTAATCTGTAATCTCTCCAAGAACAATGTATCATTCTAGTTAATCTATACTCTCTCCAAGGCCAATGTATCATTCTAGTTAATCTATACGCTCTCCAAGGCCAGTGTATCATTCTAGTTAATCTATACGCTCTCCAAGGCCAATGTATCATTCTAGTTAATCTATACACTCTCCAAGGCCAGTGTATCATTCTAGTTAATCTGTACTCTCTCCAAGAACAATGTATCATTCTAGTTAATCTATACTCTCTCCAAGGCCAATGTATCATTCTAGTTAATCTATACGCTCTCCAAGGCCAGTGTATCATTCTAGTTAATCTATAGGCTCTCCAAGGCCAATGTATCATTCTAGTTAATCTATACACTCTCCAAGGCCAGTGTATCATTCTAGTTAATCTGTACTCTCTCCAAGACCAATGTATCATTCTAGTTAATCTATAATCTCTCCAAGGCCAAATAATCATTCTAGTTAATCTATACTCTCTCCAAGGCCAGTGTATCATTCTAGTTAATCTATACTCTCTCCAAGGCCAATGTATCATTCTAGTTAATCTATACACTCTCCAAGGCCAAAGTATCATTCTAGTTAATCTGTACTCTCTCCAAGGCCAATGTATCATTCTAGTTAATCTATTCTCTCTCCAAGGCCAATGTATCATTCTAGTTAATCTATACTCGCTCCAAGGCCAGTGTATCATTCTAGTTAATCTATACTCTCTCCAAGGCCAGATTATCATTCTAGTTAATCTATACTCTCTCCAAGGCCAATGCATCATTCTAGTTAATCTATACTCTCTCCAAGGGCAATGTATCATTCTAGTTAATCTATACTCTCTCCAAGGCCAGTGTATCATTCTAGTTAATATTCTCTCCAAGGCCAATATATCATTCTAGTTAATCTATACACTCTCCAAGGCCAATGTATCATTCTAGTTAATCTATACACTCTCCAAGACCAATGTATCATTCTAGTTAATCTATACTCTCTCCAAGGCCAATGTACCATTCTAGTTAATCTACATTCTCTCCAAGACCAATGTATCATTCTAGTTAATCTATACTCTCTCCAAGGCCAATGTATCATTCTAGTTAATCTATACTCTCTCCCAGACCAATGTATCATTCTAGTTAATCTATACGCTCTCCAAGGCCAATGTATCATTCTAATTAATCTATACTCTCTCCAAGACCAATGTATCATTCTAGTTAATCTATACTCTCACCAAGACAAATGTATCATTCTAGTTAATCTATACGCTCTCCAAGGCCAATGTATCATTCTAATTAATCTATACTCTCTCCAAGACCAATGTATCATTCTAGTTAATCTATACTCTCTCCAAGACCAATGTATCATTCTAGTTAATCTATAATCTCTCCGAGGCCAATGTATCATTCCAGTTAATCTATACTCTCTCCAAGACCAATGTATCATTCTAGTTAATCTATACTCTCTCCAAGGCCAATGTTTCATTCTAGTTAATCTACACTCTTTCCAAGGCCAATGTATCATTCTAGTTAATCAATTCTCTCTCCAAGAGCAATGTATCATTCCAGTTAATCTATACGCTCTCCAAGGCCAATGTATCATTCTAGTGAATCTATAAAATCTCCAAAACCAATGTATCATTATAGTTAATCTATACTCTCTCCAGGACCAATGAATCATTCTAGTGAATCTACGCTCTAGGAGGCCAGTGTATCATTCTAGTGAATCTACGCGTTCCGAGGCCAGTGTATCATACTAGTGAATCTACGCTCTCCGAGGCCAGTGTATCATTCTAGTGAATCTACACTCTCCGAGGCCAGAGTATCATTCTAGTGAATCCACACTCTCCGAGGCCAGTGTACCATTCTAGTTAATCTACAGTCTCTCCAAGGCCAATGCATCATTCTAGTAAATCTATACTCTCTCCAAGGCCAATGTATCATTCTAGTTAATCTATACTCTCTCCAAGGCCAATGTATCATTCTAGTAAATCTATACTCTCTCCAATGCCAATGTATCATTCTAGTTAATCTATACTATCTCCAAGGCCAATGTAGCATTCTAGTTAATCAATACTGTCTCCAACAACAATGTATCATTCTAGTTAATATATAATCTCTCCAAGACCAATGTATCTTTCTAGTTAATCCATACTCTCTCCAAGAACAATGTATTATTCTAGTTAATCTATACTCTCTCCAAGACCAATGTATCATTCTAGTTAATCTATACTCTCTCCAAGACCAATGTATCATTCTAGCTAATCTGTACTCTCTCCAAGACCAATGTATCATTCGAGTTAATCTATAGTCTCTCCAAGGCCAATGTATCATTCTAGTTAATCTATACTTTCTCCAAGGCCAGTGTATCATTCTAGTTAATCTATACTCTCTCCAAGGCCAATGTATCATTCTAGTTAATCTATACACCTCCAAGGCCAGTGTATCAATCTAGGTAATCTATACTCTCTCCAAGGCCAGTGTATCATTCTAGTTAATCTGTACTCTCTCCAAGACCAATGTGTCATTCTAGTTAATCTATACTCTCTCCAAGGCCAATGTATCATTCAAGTTAATCTATACTCTCTCCAAGGCCAGTGTATCATTCTAGTAAATCTATACTCTCTCCAAGGCCAATGTATCATTCTCGTTAATCTATACACTCTCAAAGGCCAGTGTATCGTTCTAGTTAATCTGTACTCTCTCCAAGACCAATGTGTCATTCTAGTTAATCTATACTCTCTCCAAGACCAATGTATCATTCTAGTTAATCTATACACTCTCCAAGGACAATGTATCATTCTAGTTAATCTGTGCTCTCTCCAAGGCCAATGTATCATTCTAGTTAATCTATACTCTCTCCAAGGCCAATGTATCATTCTAGTTAATCTGTACTCTCTCCAAAGCCAGTGTATCATTCTAGTTAATCTATACTCTCTCCAAGGCCAGAGTATCATTCTAGTTAATCTATACTCTCTCCAAGGCCAATGCCTCATTCAGGTTACTCTATACTCTCTCCAAGGCCAATGTATCATTCTAGTTAATCTATACTCTCTCCAAGGCCCATGTATCATTCTAGTTAATCTATACTCTCTCCAAGGCCACTGAATCATTCTAGGTAATCTAAACACTCTCCAAGGCCAATGTATCATTCCAGATAATCTAAACTCTCTCCAAGGCCAATGTATCATTCTAGTTAATCTATACTCTCTCCAAGGCCAGTGTATCGATCTAGGTAATCTATACTCTCTCCAAGGTCAATGTATCATTCTAGTTAATCTATACACTCTCCAAGACCAATGTATCATTCCAGTTAATCTATACTCTCGCCAAGACCAATGTATCATTCTAGTTAATCTATACGCTCTCTAAGGCCAATGTATCATTCTAATTAATCTATACTCTCTCCAAGACCAATGTATCATTCTAGTTAATCTATACTCTCTCCAAGACCAATGTATCATTCTAGTTAATCTATACTCTCTCCAATGCCAATGTATCATTCTAGTTAATCTATACTCTCTCCAAGACCAATGTATCATTCTAGTTAATCTACACTCTCTCCACTTCCAATGTATCATTCTAGTTAATCTATACTCTCTCCAAGACCAATGTATCATTCTAGTTAATCTATACTCTCTCCAAGGCCAGTGCATCATTCTAGTTAATCTATACTCTCTCCAAGGCCAATGGATCATTCTAGTTAATCTATACTCTCTGCAAGACCATTGTATCATTCTAGTTAATCTATACTCTCTCCAAGGCCAGTGTCTCATTCTAGTTAATCTATACTCTCTCCCAGACCAATGTATCATTCTAGTTAATCTATACGCTCTCCAAGGCCAATGTATCATTCTAATTAATATATACTCTCTCCAAGACCAATGTATCATTCTAGTTAATCTATACTCTCTCCAAGACCAATGTATCATTCTCGTTAATCTATACGCTCTCCTAGGCCAGTGTATCATTCTAATTAATCTATACTCTCTCCAAGACCAGTGTATCATTCTAGTTAATCTATACTCTCTCGAAGACCAATGTATCATTCTAGTTAATCTATAATCTCTCCAAGGCCAATGTATCATTCTAGTTAATCTATACTCTCTCCAAGACCAATGTATCATTCTAATTAATCTATACTCTCTCCAAGGCCAATGTATCATTCTAGTTAATCTACACTCGTTCCAAGGCCAATGTATCTTTCTAGTTAATCTATACTCTCTCAGAGACCAATGTATCATTCTAGTTAATCTATACTCTCTCGAAGGCCAATGTATCATTCTAGTTAATCTATAAAATCTCCAAGACCAATGTATCATTATAGTTAATCCATACTCTCTCCAAGACCAATGAATCATTCTAGTGAATCTACGCTCTACGAGGCCAGTGTATCATTCTAGTGAATCTACGCTTTCCGAGGCCAGTGTATCATACTAGTTAATCTGTAATCTCTCCAAGAACAATGTATCATTCTAGTTAATCTATACTCTCTCCAAGGCCAATGTATCATTCTAGTTAATCTATACGCTCTCCAAGGCCAGTGTATCATTCTAGTTAATCTATACGCTCTCCAAGGCCAATGTATCATTCTAGTTAATCTATACACTCTCCAAGGCCAGTGTATCATTCTAGTTAATCTGTACTCTCTCCAAGAACAATGTATCATTCTAGTTAATCTATACTCTCTCCAAGGCCAGTGTATCATTCTAGTAAATCTATACTCTCTCCAAGGCCAATGTATCATTCTCGTTAATCTATACACTCTCAAAGGCCAGTGTATCGTTCTAGTTAATCTGTACTCTCTCCAAGACCAATGTGTCATTCTAGTTAATCTATACTCTCTCCAAGACCAATGTATCATTCTAGTTAATCTATACACTCTCCAAGGACAATGTATCATTCTAGTTAATCTGTGCTCTCTCCAAGGCCAATGTATCATTCTAGTTAATCTATACTCTCTCCAAGGCCAATGTATCATTCTAGTTAATCTGTACTCTCTCCAAAGCCAGTGTATCATTCTAGTTAATCTATACTCTCTCCAAGGCCAGAGTATCATTCTAGTTAATCTATACTCTCTCCAAGGCCAATGCCTCATTCAGGTTACTCTATACTCTCTCCAAGGCCAATGTATCATTCTAGTTAATCTATACTCTCTCCAAGGCCCATGTATCATTCTAGTTAATCTATACTCTCTCCAAGGCCACTGAATCATTCTAGGTAATCTAAACACTCTCCAAGGCCAATGTATCATTCCAGATAATCTAAACTCTCTCCAAGGCCAATGTATCATTCTAGTTAATCTATACTCTCTCCAAGGCCAGTGTATCGATCAAGGTAATCTATACTCTCTCCAAGGTCAATGTATCATTCTAGTTAATCTATACACTCTCCAAGACCAATGTATCATTCCAGTTAATCTATACTCTCGCCAAGACCAATGTATCATTCTAGTTAATCTATACGCTCTCTAAGGCCAATGTATCATTCTAATTAATCTATACTCTCTCCAAGACCAATGTATCATTCTAGTTAATCTATACTCTCTCCAAGACCAATGTATCATTCTAGTTAATCTATACTCTCTCCAATGCCAATGTATCATTCTAGTTAATCTATACTCTCTCCAAGACCAATGTATCATTCTAGTTAATCTACACTCTCTCCACTTCCAATGTATCATTCTAGTTAATCTATACTCTCTCCAAGACCAATGTATCATTCTAGTTAATCTATACTCTCTCCAAGGCCAGTGCATCATTCTAGTTAATCTATACTCTCTCCAAGGCCAATGGATCATTCTAGTTAATCTATACTCTCTGCAAGACCATTGTATCATTCTAGTTAATCTATACTCTCTCCAAGGCCAGTGTCTCATTCTAGTTAATCTATACTCTCTCCCAGACCAATGTATCATTCTAGTTAATCTATACGCTCTCCAAGGCCAATGTATCATTCTAATTAATATATACTCTCTCCAAGACCAATGTATCATTCTAGTTAATCTATACTCTCTCCAAGACCAATGTATCATTCTCGTTAATCTATACGCTCTCCTAGGCCAGTGTATCATTCTAATTAATCTATACTCTCTCCAAGACCAGTGTATCATTCTAGTTAATCTATACTCTCTCGAAGACCAATGTATCATTCTAGTTAATCTATAATCTCTCCAAGGCCAATGTATCATTCTAGTTAATCTATACTCTCTCCAAGACCAATGTATCATTCTAATTAATCTATACTCTCTCCAAGGCCAATGTATCATTCTAGTTAATCTACACTCGTTCCAAGGCCAATGTATCTTTCTAGTTAATCTATACTCTCTCAGAGACCAATGTATCATTCTAGTTAATCTATACTCTCTCGAAGGCCAATGTATCATTCTAGTTAATCTATAAAATCTCCAAGACCAATGTATCATTATAGTTAATCCATACTCTCTCCAAGACCAATGAATCATTCTAGTGAATCTACGCTCTACGAGGCCAGTGTATCATTCTAGTGAATCTACGCTTTCCGAGGCCAGTGTATCATACTAGTTAATCTGTAATCTCTCCAAGAACAATGTATCATTCTAGTTAATCTATACTCTCTCCAAGGCCAATGTATCATTCTAGTTAATCTATACGCTCTCCAAGGCCAGTGTATCATTCTAGTTAATCTATACGCTCTCCAAGGCCAATGTATCATTCTAGTTAATCTATACACTCTCCAAGGCCAGTGTATCATTCTAGTTAATCTGTACTCTCTCCAAGAACAATGTATCATTCTAGTTAATCTATACTCTCTCCAAGGCCAATGTATCATTCTAGTTAATCTATACGCTCTCCAAGGCCAGTGTATCATTCTAGTTAATCTATACGCTCTCCAAGGCCAATGTATCATTCTAGTTAATCTATACACTCTCCAAGGCCAGTGTATCATTCTAGTTAATCTGTACTCTCTCCAAGACCAATGTATCATTCTAGTTAATCTATAATCTCTCCAAGGCCAAATAATCATTCTAGTTAATCTATACTCTCTCCAAGGCCAGTGTATCATTCTAGTTAATCTATACTCTCTCCAAGGCCAATGTATCATTCTAGTTAATCTATACACTCTCCAAGGCCAAAGTATCATTCTAGTTAATCTGTACTCTCTCCAAGGCCAATGTATCATTCTAGTTAATCTATTCTCTCTCCAAGGCCAATGTATCATTCTAGTTAATCTATACTCGCTCCAAGGCCAGTGTATCATTCTAGTTAATCTATACTCTCTCCAAGGCCAGATTATCATTCTAGTTAATCTATACTCTCTCCAAGGCCAATGCATCATTCTAGTTAATCTATACTCTCTCCAAGGGCAATGTATCATTCTAGTTAATCTATACTCTCTCCAAGGCCAGTGTATCATTCTAGTTAATATTCTCTCCAAGGCCAATATATCATTCTAGTTAATCTATACACTCTCCAAGGCCAATGTATCATTCTAGTTAATCTATACACTCTCCAAGACCAATGTATCATTCTAGTTAATCTATACTCTCTCCAAGGCCAATGTACCATTCTAGTTAATCTACACTCTCTCCAAGACCAATGTATCATTCTAGTTAATCTATACTCTCTCCAAGGCCAATGTATCATTCTAGTTAATCTATACTCTCTCCCAGACCAATGTATCATTCTAGTTAATCTATACGCTCTCCAAGGCCAATGTATCATTCTAATTAATCTATACTCTCTCCAAGACCAATGTATCATTCTAGTTAATCTATACTCTCACCAAGACAAATGTATCATTCTAGTTAATCTATACGCTCTCCAAGGCCAATGTATCATTCTAATTAATCTATACTCTCTCCAAGACCAATGTATCATTCTAGTTAATCTATACTCTCTCCAAGACCAATGTATCATTCTAGTTAATCTATAATCTCTCCGAGGCCAATGTATCATTCCAGTTAATCTATACTCTCTCCAAGACCAATGTATCATTCTAGTTAATCTATACTCTCTCCAAGACCAATGTATCATTCTAGTTAATCTACACTCTTTCCAAGGCCAATGTATCATTCTAGTTAATCAATTCTCTCTCCAAGAGCAATGTATCATTCCAGTTAATCTATACGCTCTCCAAGGCCAATGTATCATTCTAGTGAATCTATAAAATCTCCAAAACCAATGTATCATTATAGTTAATCTATACTCTCTCCAGGACCAATGAATCATTCTAGTGAATCTACGCTCTAGGAGGCCAGTGTATCATTCTAGTGAATCTACGCGTTCCGAGGCCAGTGTATCATACTAGTGAATCTACGCTCTCCGAGGCCAGTGTATCATTCTAGTGAATCTACACTCTCCGAGGCCAGAGTATCATTCTAGTGAATCCACACTCTCCGAGGCCAGTGTACCATTCTAGTTAATCTACACTCTCTCCAAGGCCAATGCATCATTCTAGTAAATCTATACTCTCTCCAAGGCCAATGTATCATTCTAGTTAATCTATACTCTCTCCAAGGCCAATGTATCATTCTAGTAAATCTATACTCTCTCCAATGCCAATGTATCATTCTAGTTAATCTATACTATCTCCAAGGCCAATGTAGCATTCTAGTTAATCAATACTGTCTCCAACAACAATGTATCATTCTAGTTAATATATAATCTCTCCAAGACCAATGTATCTTTCTAGTTAATCCATACTCTCTCCAAGAACAATGTATTATTCTAGTTAATCTATACTCTCTCCAAGACCAATGTATCATTCTAGTTAATCTATACTCTCTCCAAGACCAATGTATCATTCTAGCTAATCTGTACTCTCTCCAAGACCAATGTATCATTCGAGTTAATCTATAGTCTCTCCAAGGCCAATGTATCATTCTAGTTAATCTATACTTTCTCCAAGGCCAGTGTATCATTCTAGTTAATCTATACTCTCTCCAAGGCCAATGTATCATTCTAGTTAATCTATACACCTCCAAGGCCAGTGTATCACTCTAGGTAATCTATACTCTCTCCAAGGCCAGTGTATCATTCTAGTTAATCTGTACTCTCTCCAAGACCAATGTGTCATTCTAGTTAATCTATACTCTCTCCAAGGCCAATGTATCATTCAAGTTAATCTATACTCTCTCCAAGGCCAGTGTATCATTCTAGTAAATCTATACTCTCTCCAAGGCCAATGTATCATTCTCGTTAATCTATACACTCTCAAAGGCCAGTGTATCGTTCTAGTTAATCTGTACTCTCTCCAAGACCAATGTGTCATTCTAGTTAATCTATACTCTCTCCAAGACCAATGTATCATTCTAGTTAATCTATACACTCTCCAAGGACAATGTATCATTCTAGTTAATCTGTGCTCTCTCCAAGGCCAATGTATCATTCTAGTTAATCTATACTCTCTCCAAGGCCAATGTATCATTCTAGTTAATCTGTACTCTCTCCAAAGCCAGTGTATCATTCTAGTTAATCTATACTCTCTCCAAGGCCAGAGTATCATTCTAGTTAATCTATACTCTCTCCAAGGCCAATGCCTCATTCAGGTTAATCTATACTCTCTCCAAGGCCAATGTATCATTCTAGTTAATCTATACTCTCTCCAAGGCCCATGTATCATTCTAGTTAATCTATACTCTCTCCAAGGCCACTGAATCATTCTAGTTAATCTAAACACTCTCCAAGGCCAATGTATCATTCCAGATAATCTAAACTCTCTCCAAGGCCAATGTATCATTCTAGTTAATCTATACTCTCTCCAAGGCCAGTGTATCGATCTAGGTAATCTATACTCTCTCCAAGGTCAATGTATCATTCTAGTTAATCTATACACTCTCCAAGACCAATGTATCATTCCAGTTAATCTATACTCTCGCCAAGACCAATGTATCATTCTAGTTAATCTATACGCTCTCTAAGGCCAATGTATCATTCTAATTAATCTATACTCTCTCCAAGACCAATGTATCATTCTAGTTAATCTATACTCTCTCCAAGACCAATGTATCATTCTAGTTAATCTATACTCTCTCCAATGCCAATGTATCATTCTAGTTAATCTATACTCTCTCCAAGACCAATGTATCATTCTAGTTAATCTACACTCTCTCCACTTCCAATGTATCATTCTAGTTAATCTATACTCTCTCCAAGACCAATGTATCATTCTAGTTAATCTATACTCTCTCCAAGGCCAGTGCATCATTCTAGTTAATCTATACTCTCTCCAAGGCCAATGCATCATTCTAGTTAATCTATACTCTCTCCAAGGGCAATGTATCATTCTAGTTAATCTATACTCTCTCCAAGGCCAGTGTATCATTCTAGTTAATACTCTCTCCAAGGCCAATGTATCATTCTAGTTAATCTATACACTCTCCAAGGCCAATGTATCATTCTAGTTAATCTATACACTCTCCAAGACCAATGTATCATTCTAGTTAATCTATACTCTCTCCAAGGCCAATGTATCATTCTAGTTAATCTACACTCTCTCCAAGACCAATGTATCATTCTAGTTAATCTATACTCTCTCCAAGGCCAATGTATCATTCTAGTTAATCTATACTCTCTCCCAGACCAATGTATCATTCTAGTTAATCTATACGCTCTCCAAGGCCAATGTATCATTCTAATTAATCTATACTCTCTCCAAGACCAATGTATCATTCTAGTTAATCTATAATCTCTCCGAGGCCAATGTATCATTCCAGTTAATCTATACTCTCTCCAAGACCAATGTATCATTCTAGTTAATCTATACTCTCTCCAAGGCCAATGTATCATTCTAGTTAATCTACACTCTTTCCAAGGCCAATGTATCATTCTAGTTAATCAATACTCTCTCCAAGACCAATGTATCATTATAGTTAATCTATACTCTCTCCAGGACCAATGAATCATTCTAGTGAATCTACGCTCTAGGAGGCCAGTGTATCATTCTAGTGAATCTACGCGTTCTGAGGCCAGTGTATCATTCTAGTGAATCTACGCTCTCCGAGGCCAGTGTATCATTCTAGTGAATCTACACTCTCCGAGGCCAGAGTATCATTCTAGTGAATCCACACTCTCCGAGGCCAGTGTACCATTCTAGTTAATCTACACTCTCTCCAAGGCCAATGTATCATTCTCGTTAATCTATACACTCTCAAAGGCCAGTGTATCGTTCTAGTTAATCTGTACTCTCTCCAAGACCAATGTGTCATTCTAGTTAATCTATACTCTCTCCAAGACCAATGTATCATTATAGTCAATCTATACTCTCTCCAAGGCCAGTGTATCATTCTAGTTAATCTATACTCTCTCCAAGGCAAATGTATCATTCTAGTTAATCTATACACTCTCCAAGGACAATGTATCATTCTAGTTAATCTGTGCTCTCTCCAAGGCCAATGTATCATTCTAGTTAATCTATACTCTCTCCAAGGCCAATGTATCATTCTAGTTAATCTGTACTCTCTCCAAAGCCAGTGTACCATTCTAGTTAATCTATACTCTCTCCAAGGCCAGAGTATCATTCTAGTTAATCTATACTCTCTCCAAGGCCAATGCCTCATTCTAGTTAATCTATACTCTCTCCAAGGCCAATGCCTAATTCTAGTTAATCTATACTCTCTCCAAGGCCCATGTATCATTCTTGTTAATCTATACTCTCTCCAAGGCCACTGAATCATTCTAGTTAATCTATACACACTCCAAGGCCAATGTATCATTCCAGATAATCTAAACTCTCTCCAAGGCCAATGTATCATTCTACTTAATCTATACTCTCTCCAAGCCCAGTGTACCATTCTAGGTAATCTATACTCTCTCCAAGGTCAATGTATCATTCTAGTTAATCTATACACTCTCCAAGACCAATGTATCATTCCAGTTAATCTATACTCTCTCCAAGACCAATGTATCATTCTAGTTAATCTATACGCTCTCTAAGGCCAATGTATCATTCTAATTAATCTATACTCTCTCCAAGACCAATGTATCATTCTAGTTAATCAATTCTCTCTCGAAGACCAATGTATCATTCTAGCTAATCTATACTCTCTCCAAGGCCAGTGTATCATTTGAGTTAATCCACACTCTCTCCAAGACCAATGTATCATTCTAGTTAATCTATACTCTCTCCAAGACCAATGTATCATTCTAGTTAATCTATACTCTCTCCAAGGCCAGTGCATCATTCTAGTTAATCTATACTCTCTCCAAGGCCAATGCATCATTCTAGTTAATCTATACACTCTCCAAGACCAAATAATCATTCTAGTTAATCTATACTCTCTCCAAGGCCAGTGTATCATTCTAGTTAATCTACACTCTCTCCAAGACCAATGTATCATTCAAGTTAATCTATACTCTCTCCAAGGCCAATGTATCATTCTAGTTAAACTGTACTCTCTCCAAGGCCAGTGTATCATTCTAGTTAATCTATACTCTCTCCAAGGCCAGATTATCATTCTAGTTAATCTATAAACTCTCCAAGGCCAATGCATCATTCTAGTTAATCTATACTCTCTCCAAGGGCAATGTATCATTCTAGTTAATCTATACACTCTCCGAGACCAATGTATCATTCTAGTTAATCTATACTCTCTCCAAGGCCAATGGATCATTCTAGTTAATCTATACTCTCTGCAAGACCATTGTATCATTCTAGTTAATCTATACTCTCTCCAAGGCCAGTGTCTCATTCTAGTTAATCTATACTCTCTCCCAGACCAATGTATCATTCTAGTTAATCTATACGCTCTCCAAGGCCAATGTATCATTCTAATTAATATATACTCTCTCCAAGACCAATGTATCATTCTAGTTAATCTATACTCTCTCCAAGACCAATGTATCATTCTCGTTAATCTATACGCTCTCCTAGGCCAGTGTATCATTCTAATTAATCTATACTCTCTCCAAGACCAGTGTATCATTCTAGTTAATCTATACTCTCTCGAAGACCAAGGTATCATTCTAGTTAATCTATAATCTCTCCAAGGCCAATGTATCATTCTAGTTAATCTATACTCTCTCCAAGACCAATGTATCATTCTAATTAATCTATACTCTCTCCAAGGCCAATGTATCATTCTAGTTAATCTACACTCGTTCCAAGGCCAATGTATCTTTCTAGTTAATCTATACTCTCTCAGAGACCAATGTATCATTCTTGTTAATCTATACTCTCTCGAAGGCCAATGTATCATTCTAGTTAATCTATAAAATCTCCAAGACCAATGTATCATTATAGTTAATCCATACTCTCTCCAAGACCAATGAATCATTCTAGTGAATCTACGCTCTACGAGGCCAGTGTATCATTCTAGTGAATCTACGCTTTCCGAGGCCAGTGTATCATACTAGTGAATCTACACTCTCCGAGGCCAGTGTATCATTCTAGTGAATCTACACTCTCCGAGGCCAGAGTATCATTCTAGTGAATCCACACTCTCCGAGGCCAGTGTACCATTCTAGTTAATCTACAATCTCTCCAAGGCCAATGCATCATTCTAGTTAATCTATACTCTCTCCAAGGCCAATGTATCATTCTAGTTAATCTATACTCTCTCCAAGGCCAATGTATCATTCTAGTTAAGGTATACTCTCTCCAAGGCCAATGTATCATTCTAGTTAATCTATACTCTCTCCAAGAACAACGTATCATTCTAGTTAATCTATACTCTCTCCAAGACCAATGTATCTTTCTAGTTAATCCATACTCTCTCCAAGAACAATGTATCATTCTAGTTAATCTATACACTCTCCAAGACCAATGTATCATTCTAGTTAATCTATACTCTCTCAAAGACCAATGTATCATTCTAGCTAATCTGTACACTCTCCAAGACCAATGTATCATTCTAGTTAATCTATACTCTCTCCAAGGCCAATGTATCATTCTAGTTAATCTATACTTTCTCCAAGGCCAGTGTATCATTCTAGTAAATCTATACTCTCTCCAAGGCCAATGTATCATTCTAGTTCATCTACACACTCTCCATGGCCAGTGTATCATTATAGTTAATCTATACTCTCTCCAAGGCCAGTGTATCATTCTAGTTAATCTGTACTCTCTCCAAGACCAATGTGTCATTCTAGTTAATCTATACTCTCTCCAAGGCCAATGTATCATTCTAGTTAATCTATACTTTCTCCAACGCCAGTGTATCATTCTAGTTAATCTATACTCTCTCCAAGGCCAATGTATCATTCTAGTAAATCTATACACTCTCCAAGGCCAGTGTATCATTATAGTTAATCTATACTCTCTCCAAGGCCAGTGTATCATTCTAGTTAATCTGTACTCTCTCCAAGACCAATGTGTCATTCTAGTTAATCTATACTCTCTCCAAGGCCAATGTATCATTCTAGTTAATCTTTACTCTCTCCAAGGCCAATGTATCATTCTAGTTAATCTATACACTCTCCAAGGCCAGTGTATCATTATAGTTAATCTATACTCTCTCCAAGGCCAGTGTATCATTCTAGTTAATCTGTACTCTCTCCAAGACCAATGTGTCATTCTAGTTAATCCATACTCTCTCCAAGGCCAATGTATCATTCTAGTTAATCTATACTCTCTCCAAGGCCAGTGTATCATTCTAGTAAATCTATACTCTCTCCAAGGCCAATGTATCATTCTCGTTAATCTATACACTCTCAAAGGCCAGTGTATCGTTCTAGTTAATCTGTACTCTCTCCAAGACCAATGTATCATTCTAGTTAATCTATACTCTCTCCAAGACCAATGTATCATTCTAGTTAATCTATACTCTCTCCAAGCCAAGTGTATCATTGTAGTTAATCTATACCCTCTCCATGGCAAATGTATCATTGTAGTTAATCTATACACTCTCCAAGGACAATGTATCATTCCAGTTAATCTGTGCTCTCTCCAAGGCCAATGTATCATTCTAGTTAATCTATACTCACTCCAAAGCCAATGTATCATTCTAGTTAATCTATACTCTCTCCAACGCCAGTGTATCATTCTAGATAATCTATACTCTCTCCAAGGCCAGAGTATCATTCTAGTTAATCTATACTCTCTCCAAGGCCAATGCATCATTCTAGTTAATCTATACTCTCTCCAAGGCCAATGTATTATTCTAGTTAATCTATACTCTCTCCAATGCCAATGCATAATTCTAGTTAACTATACTCTCTCCAAGGCCAATGTATCATTCCAGTTAATCTATAATGTCTCCAAGGCCAATCAATCATTCTAGTTAATCTATACACTCTCCAAGGCCAATGTATCATTCCAGATAATCTATACTCTCTCCAAGGCCAATGTATCATTCTAGTTAATCTATATTCTCTCCAAGACCAATGTATCATTCTAGTTAATCTATACTCTCTCCAAGGCCAATGTATCATTCTAGTTAATCTATACTCTCTCCAAGGCCAATGTATCATTCTAGTTAATCTATACTCTCTCCAAGGCCAGTGTATCATTCTAGTTAATCTATACTCTCTGCAAGACCATTGTATCATTCTAGTTAATCTATACTCTCTCCAAGGCCAGTGTCTCATTCTAGTTAATCTATACTCTCTCCCAGACCAATGTATCATTCTAGTTAATCTATACGCTCTCCAAGGCCAATGTATCATTCTAATTAATATATACTCTCTCCAAGACCAATGCATCATTCTAGTTAATCTATACTCTCTCCAAGACCAATGTATCATTCTCGTTAATCTATACGCTCTCCTAGGCCAGTGTATCATTCTAATTAATCTATACTCTCTCCAAGACCAGTGTATCATTCTAGTTAATCTATACTCTCTCGAAGACCAATGTATCATTCTAGTTAATCTATAATCTCTCCAAGGCCAATGTATCATTCTAGTTAATCTATACTCTCTCCAAGACCAATGTATCATTCTAATTAATCTATACTCTCTCCACGGCCAATGTATCATTCTAGTTAATCTACACTCGTTCCAAGGCCAATGTATCTTTCTAGTTAATCTATACTCTCTCAGAGACCAATGTATCATTCTAGTTAATCTATACTCTCTCGAAGGCCAATGTATCATTCTAGTTAATCTATAAAATCTCCAAGACCAATGTATCATTATAGTTAATCCATACTCTCTCCAAGACCAATGAATCATTCTAGTGAATCTACGCTCTACGAGGCCAGTGTATCATTCTAGTGAATCTACGCTTTCCGAGGCCAGTGTATCATACTAGTGAATCTACACTCTCCGAGGCCAGTGTATCATTCTAGTGAATCTACACTCTCCGAGGCCAGAGTATCATTCTAGTGAATCCACACTCTCCGAGGCCAGTGTACCATTCTAGTTAATCTACAATCTCTCCAAGGCCAATGCATCATTCTAGTTAATCTATACTCTCTCCAAGGCCAATGTATCATTCTAGTTAATCTATACTCTCTCCAAGGCCAATGTATCATTCTAGTTAAGGTATACTCTCTCCAAGGCCAATGTATCATTCTAGTTAATCTATACTCTCTCCAAGAACAACGTATCATTCTAGTTAATCTATACTCTCTCCAAGACCAATGTATCTTTCTAGTTAATCCATACTCTCTCCAAGAACAATGTATCATTCTTGTTAATCTATACACTCTCCAAGACCAATGTATCATTCTAGTTAATCTATACTCTCTCCAAGACCAATGTATCATTCTAGCTAATCTGTACACTCTCCAAGACCAATGTATCATTCTAGTTAATCTAAACTTTCTCCAAGGCCAGTGTATCATTCTAGTAAATCTATACTCTCTCCAAGGCCAATGTATCATTCTAGTTCATCTATACACTCTCCATGGCCAGTGTATCATTATAGTTAATCTATACTCTCTCCAAGGCCAGTGTATCATTCTAGTTAATCTGTACTCTCTCCAAGACCAATGTGTCATTCTAGTTAATCTATACTCTCTCCAAGGCCAATGTATCATTCTAGTTAATCTATACTTTCTCCAAGGCCAGTGTATCATTCTAGTTAATCTATACGCTCTCCAAGGCCAATGTATCATTCTAGTCAATCTATACACTCTCCATGGCCAGTGTATCATTATAGTTAATCTATACTCACTCCAAGGCCAGTGTATCATTCTAGTTAATCTGTACTCTCTCCAAGAACAATGTGTCATTCTAGTTAATCTATACTCTCTCCAAGGCCAATGTATCATTCTAGTTAATCTATACTTTCTCCAAGGCCAGTGTATCATTCTAGTTAATCTATACTCTCTCCAAGTCCAATGTATCATTCTAGTAAATCTATACACTCTCCAAGGCCAGTGTATCATTATAGTTAATCTATACTCTCTCCAAGGCCAGTGTATCATTCTAGTTAATCTGTACTCTCTCCAAGACCAATGTGTCATTCTAGTTAATCTATACTCTCTCCAAGGCCAATGTATCATTCTAGTTAATCTATACTCTCTCCAAGGCCAATGTATCATTCTAGTTAATCTATACACTCTCCAAGGCCAGTGTATCATTATAGTTAATCTATACTCTCTCCAAGGCCAGTGTATCATTCTAGTTAATCTGTACTCTCTCCAAGACCAATGTGTCATTCTAGTTAATCTATACTCTCTCCAAGGCCAATGTATCATTCTAGTTAATCTATACTCTCTCCAAGGCCAGTGTATCATTCTAGTAAATCTATACTCTCTCCAAGGCCAATGTATCATTCTCGTTAATCTATACACTCTCAAAGGCCAGTGTATCGTTCTAGTTAATCTGTACTCTCTCCAAGACCAATGTATCATTCTAGTTAATCTATACTCTCTCCAAGACCAATGTATCATTCTAGTTAATCTATACTCTCTCCAAGCCAATTGTATCATTGTAGTTAATCTATACCCTCTCCATGGCAAATGTATCATTGTAGTTAATCTATACACTCTCCAAGGACAATGTATCATTCTAGTTAATCTGTGCTCTCTCCAAGGCCAATGTATCATTCTAGTTAATCTATACTCACTCCAAGGCCAATGTATCATTCTAGTTAATCTATACTCTCTCCAACGCCAGTGTATCATTCTAGATAATCTATACTCTCTCCAAGGCCAGAGTATCATTCTAGATAATCTATACTCTCTCCAAGGCCAATGCATCATTCTAGTTAATCTATACTCTCTCCAAGGCCAATGTATTATTCTAGTTAATCTATACTCTCTCCAATGCCAATGCATAATTCTAGTTAACTATACTCTCTCCAAGGCCAATGTATCATTCCAGTTAATCTATACTGTCTCCAAGGCCAATCAATCATTCTAGTTAATCTATACACTCTCCAAGGCCAATGTATCATTCCAGATAATCTATACTCTCTCCAAGGCCAATGTATCATTCTAGTTAATCTATATTCTCTCCAAGACCAATGTATCATTCTAGTTAATCTATACTCTCTCCAAGGCCAATGTATCATTCTAGTTAATCTATACTCTCTCCAAGGCCAATGTATCATTCTAGTTAATCTATACTCTCTCCAAGGCCAGTGTATCATTCTAGTTAATCTATACTCTCTGCAAGACCATTGTATCATTCTAGTTAATCTATACTCTCTCCAAGGCCAGTGTCTCATTCTAGTTAATCTATACTCTCTCCCAGACCAATGTATCATTCTAGTTAATCTGTACGCTCTCCAAGGCCAATGTATCATTCTAATTAATATATACTCTCTCCAAGACCAATGTATCATTCTAGTTAATCTATACTCTCTCCAAGACCAATGTATCATTCTCGTTAATCTATACGCTCTCCTAGGCCAGTGTATCATTCTAATTAATCTATACTCTCTCCAAGACCAGTGTATCATTCTAGTTAATCTATACTCTCTCGAAGACCAATGTATCATTCTAGTTAATCTATAATCTCTCCAAGGCCAATGTATCATTCTAGTTAATCTATACTCTCTCCAAGACCAATGTATCATTCTAATTAATCTATACTCTCTCCAAGGCCAATGTATCATTCTAGTTAATCTACACTCGTTCCAAGGCCAATGTATCTTTCTAGTTAATCTATACTCTCTCAGAGACCAATGTATCATTCTAGTTAATCTATACTCTCTCGAAGGCCAATGTATCATTCTAGTTAATCTATAAAATCTCCAAGACCAATGTATCATTATAGTTAATCCATACTCTCTCCAAGACCAATGAATCATTCTAGTGAATCTACGCTCTACGAGGCCAGTGTATCATTCTAGTGAATCTACGCTTTCCGAGGCCAGTGTATCATACTAGTGAATCTACACTCTCCGAGGCCAGTGTATCATTCTAGTGAATCTACAGTCTCCGAGGCCAGAGTATCATTCTAGTGAATCCACACTCTCCGAGGCCAGTGTACCATTCTAGTTAATCTACAATCTCTCCAAGGCCAATGCATCATTCTAGTTAATCTATACTCTCTCCAAGGCCAATGTATCATTCTAGTTAAGGTATACTCTCTCCAAGGCCAATGTATCATTCTAGTTAATCTATACTCTCTCCAAGAACAACGTATCATTCTAGTTAATCTATACTCTCTCCAAGACCAATGTATCTTTCTAGTTAATCCATACTCTCTCCAAGAACAATGTATCATTCTAGTTAATCTATACACTCTCCAAGACCAATGTATCATTCTAGTTAATCTATACTCTCTCCAAGACCAATGTATCATTCTAGCTAATCTGTACTCTCTCCAAGACCAATGTATCAATCTAGTTAATCTATACTCTCTCCAAGGCCAATGTATCATTCTAGTTAATCTATACTTTCTCCAAGGCCAGTGTATCATTCTAGTAAATCTATACTCTCTCCAAGGCCAATGTATCATTCTAGTTCATCTATACACTCTCCATGGCCAGTGTATCATTATAGTTAATCTATACTCTCTCCAAGGCCAGTGTATCATTCTAGTTAATCTGTACTCTCTCCAAGACCAATGTGTCATTCTAGTTAATCTATACTCTCTCCAAGGCCAATGTATCATTCTAGTTAATCTATACTTTCTCCAAGGCCAGTGTATCATTCTAGTTAATCTATACTCTCTCCAAGGCCAATGTATCATTCTAGTAAATCTATACACTCTGCAAGGCCAGTGTATCATTATAGTTAATCTATACTCTCTCCAAGGCCAGTGTATCATTCTAGTTAATCTGTACTCTCTCCAAGACCAATGTGTCATTCTAGTTAATCTATACTCTCTCCAAGGCCAATGTATCATTCTAGTTAATCTATACTCTCTCCAAGACCAATGTATCATTCTAATTAATCTATACTCTCTCCACGGCCAATGTATCATTCTAGTTAATCTACACTCGTTCCAAGGCCAATGTATCTTTCTAGTTAATCTATACTCTCTCAGAGACCAATGTATCATTCTAGTTAATCTATACTCTCTCGAAGGCCAATGTATCATTCTAGTTAATCTATAAAATCTCCAAGACCAATGTATCATTATAGTTAATCCATACTCTCTCCAAGACCAATGAATCATTCTAGTGAATCTACGCTCTACGAGGCCAGTGTATCATTCTAGTGAATCTACGCTTTCCGAGGCCAGTGTATCATACTAGTGAATCTACACTCTCCGAGGCCAGTGTATCATTCTAGTGAATCTACACTCTCCGAGGCCAGAGTATCATTCTAGTGAATCCACACTCTCCGAGGCCAGTGTACCATTCTAGTTAATCTACAATCTCTCCAAGGCCAATGCATCATTCTAGTTAATCTATACTCTCTCCAAGGCCAATGTATCATTCTAGTTAATCTATACTCTCTCCAAGGCCAATGTATCATTCTAGTTAAGGTATACTCTCTCCAAGGCCAATGTATCATTCTAGTTAATCTATACTCTCTCCAAGAACAACGTATCATTCTAGTTAATCTATACTCTCTCCAAGACCAATGTATCTTTCTAGTTAATCCATACTCTCTCCAAGAACAATGTATCATTCTAGTTAATCTATACACTCTCCAAGACCAATGTATCATTCTAGTTAATCTATACTCTCTCCAAGACCAATGTATCATTCTAGCTAATCTGTACACTCTCCAAGACCAATGTATCATTCTAGTTAATCTAAACTTTCTCCAAGGCCAGTGTATCATTCTAGTAAATCTATACTTTCTCCAAGGCCAGTGTATCATTCTAGTTAATCTATACGCTCTCCAAGGCCAATGTATCATTCTAGTCAATCTATACACTCTCCATGGCCAGTGTATCATTATAGTTAATCTATACTCACTCCAAGGCCAGTGTATCATTCTAGTTAATCTGTACTCTCTCCAAGACCAATGTGTCATTCTAGTTAATCTATACTCTCTCCAAGGCCAATGTATCATTCTAGTTAATCTATACTTTCTCCAAGGCCAGTGTATCATTCTAGTTAATCTATACTCTCTCCAAGGCCAATGTATCATTCTAGTAAATCTATACACTCTCCAAGGCCAGTGTATCATTATAGTTAATCTATACTCTCTCCAAGGCCAGTGTATCATTCTAGTTAATCTGTACTCTCTCCAAGACCAATGTGTCATTCTAGTTAATCTATACTCTCTCCAAGGCCAATGTATCATTCTAGTTAATCTATACTCTCTCCAAGGCCAATGTATCATTCTAGTTAATCTATACACTCTCCAAGGCCAGTGTATCATTATAGTTAATCTATACTCTCTCCAAGGCCAGTGTATCATTCTAGTTAATCTGTACTCTCTCCAAGACCAATGTGTCATTCTAGTTAATCTATACTCTCTCCAAGGCCAATGTATCATTCTAGTTAATCTATACTCTCTCCAAGGCCAGTGTATCATTCTAGTAAATCTATACTCTCTCCAAGGCCAATGTATCATTCTCGTTAATCTATACACTCTCAAAGGCCAGTGTATCGTTCTAGTTAATCTGTACTCTCTCCAAGACCAATGTATCATTCTAGTTAATCTATACTCTCTCCAAGACCAATGTATCATTCTAGTTAATCTATACTCTCTCCAAGCCAATTGTATCATTGTAGTTAATCTATACCCTCTCCATGGCAAATGTATCATTGTAGTTAATCTATACACTCTCCAAGGACAATGTATCATTCTAGTTAATCTGTGCTCTCTCCAAGGCCAATGTATCATTCTAGTTAATCTATACTCACTCCAAGGCCAATGTATCATTCTAGTTAATCTATACTCTCTCCAACGCCAGTGTATCATTCTAGATAATCTATACTCTCTCCAAGGCCAGAGTATCATTCTAGATAATCTATACTCTCTCCAAGGCCAATGCATCATTCTAGTTAATCTATACTCTCTCCAAGGCCAATGTATTATTCTAGTTAATCTATACTCTCTCCAATGCCAATGCATAATTCTAGTTAACTATACTCTCTCCAAGGCCAATGTATCATTCCAGTTAATCTATACTGTCTCCAAGGCCAATCAATCATTCTAGTTAATCTATACACTCTCCAAGGCCAATGTATCATTCCAGATAATCTATACTCTCTCCAAGGCCAATGTATCATTCTAGTTAATCTATATTCTCTCCAAGACCAATGTATCATTCTAGTTAATCTATACTCTCTCCAAGGCCAATGTATCATTCTAGTTAATCTATACTCTCTCCAAGGCCAATGTATCATTCTAGTTAATCTATACTCTCTCCAAGGCCAGTGTATCATTCTAGTTAATCTATACTCTCTGCAAGACCATTGTATCATTCTAGTTAATCTATACTCTCTCCAAGGCCAGTGTCTCATTCTAGTTAATCTATACTCTCTCCCAGACCAATGTATCATTCTAGTTAATCTGTACGCTCTCCAAGGCCAATGTATCATTCTAATTAATATATACTCTCTCCAAGACCAATGTATCATTCTAGTTAATCTATACTCTCTCCAAGACCAATGTATCATTCTCGTTAATCTATACGCTCTCCTAGGCCAGTGTATCATTCTAATTAATCTATACTCTCTCCAAGACCAGTGTATCATTCTAGTTAATCTATACTCTCTCGAAGACCAATGTATCATTCTAGTTAATCTATAATCTCTCCAAGGCCAATGTATCATTCTAGTTAATCTATACTCTCTCCAAGACCAATGTATCATTCTAATTAATCTATACTCTCTCCAAGGCCAATGTATCATTCTAGTTAATCTACACTCGTTCCAAGGCCAATGTATCTTTCTAGTTAATCTATACTCTCTCAGAGACCAATGTATCATTCTAGTTAATCTATACTCTCTCGAAGGCCAATGTATCATTCTAGTTAATCTATAAAATCTCCAAGACCAATGTATCATTATAGTTAATCCATACTCTCTCCAAGACCAATGAATCATTCTAGTGAATCTACGCTCTACGAGGCCAGTGTATCATTCTAGTGAATCTACGCTTTCCGAGGCCAGTGTATCATACTAGTGAATCTACACTCTCCGAGGCCAGTGTATCATTCTAGTGAATCTACAGTCTCCGAGGCCAGAGTATCATTCTAGTGAATCCACACTCTCCGAGGCCAGTGTACCATTCTAGTTAATCTACAATCTCTCCAAGGCCAATGCATCATTCTAGTTAATCTATACTCTCTCCAAGGCCAATGTATCATTCTAGTTAAGGTATACTCTCTCCAAGGCCAATGTATCATTCTAGTTAATCTATACTCTCTCCAAGAACAACGTATCATTCTAGTTAATCTATACTCTCTCCAAGACCAATGTATCTTTCTAGTTAATCCATACTCTCTCCAAGAACAATGTATCATTCTAGTTAATCTATACACTCTCCAAGACCAATGTATCATTCTAGTTAATCTATACTCTCTCCAAGACCAATGTATCATTCTAGCTAATCTGTACTCTCTCCAAGACCAATGTATCAATCTAGTTAATCTATACTCTCTCCAAGGCCAATGTATCATTCTAGTTAATCTATACTTTCTCCAAGGCCAGTGTATCATTCTAGTAAATCTATACTCTCTCCAAGGCCAATGTATCATTCTAGTTCATCTATACACTCTCCATGGCCAGTGTATCATTATAGTTAATCTATACTCTCTCCAAGGCCAGTGTATCATTCTAGTTAATCTGTACTCTCTCCAAGACCAATGTGTCATTCTAGTTAATCTATACTCTCTCCAAGGCCAATGTATCATTCTAGTTAATCTATACTTTCTCCAAGGCCAGTGTATCATTCTAGTTAATCTATACTCTCTCCAAGGCCAATGTATCATTCTAGTAAATCTATACACTCTGCAAGGCCAGTGTATCATTATAGTTAATCTATACTCTCTCCAAGGCCAGTGTATCATTCTAGTTAATCTGTACTCTCTCCAAGACCAATGTGTCATTCTAGTTAATCTATACTCTCTCCAAGGCCAATGTATCATTCTAGTTAATCTATACTCTCTCCAAGACCAATGTATCATTCTAATTAATCTATACTCTCTCCACGGCCAATTTATCATTCTAGTTAATCTACACTCGTTCCAAGGCCAATGTATCTTTCTAGTTAATCTATACTCTCTCAGAGACCAATGTATCATTCTAGTTAATCTATACTCTCTCGAAGGCCAATGTATCATTCTAGTTAATCTATAAAATCTCCAAGACCAATGTATCATTATAATTAATCCATACTCTCTCCAAGACCAATGAATCATTCTAGTGAATCTACGCTCTACGAGGCCAGTGTATCATTCTAGTGAATCTACGCTTTCCGAGGCCAGTGTATCATACTAGTGAATCTACACTCTCCGAGGCCAGTGTATCATTCTAGTGAATCTACACTCTCCGAGGCCAGAGTATCATTCTAGTGAATCCACACTCTCCGAGGCCAGTGTACCATTCTAGTTAATCTACAATCTCTCCAAGGCCAATGCATCATTCTAGTTAATCTATACTCTCTCCAAGGCCAATGTATCATTCTAGTTAATCTATACTCTCTCCAAGGCCAATGTATCATTCTAGTTAAGGTACACTCTCTCCAAGGCCAATGTATCATTCTAGTTAATCTATACTCTCTCCAAGAACAACGTATCATTCTAGTTAATCTATACTCTCTCCAAGACCAATGTATCTTTCTAGTTAATCCATACTCTCTCCAAGAACAATGTATCATTCTAGTTAATCTATACACTCTCCAAGACCAATGTATCATTCTAGTTAATCTATACTCTCTCCAAGACCAATGTATCATTCTAGCTAATCTGTACACTCTCCAAGACCAATGTATCATTCTAGTTAATCTAAACTTTCTCCAAGGCCAGTGTATCATTCTAGTAAATCTATACTCTCTCCAAGGCCAATGTATCATTCTAGTTCATCTATACACTCTCCATGGCCAGTGTATCATTATAGTTAATCTATACTCTCTCCAAGGCCAGTGTATCATTCTAGTTAATCTGTACTCTCTCCAAGACCAATGTGTCATTCTAGTTAATCTATACTCTCTCCAAGGCCAATGTATCATTCTAGTTAATCTATACTTTCTCCAAGGCCAGTGTATCATTCTAGTTAATCTATACGCTCTCCAAGGCCAATGTATCATTCTAGTCAATCTATACACTCTCCATGGCCAGTGTATCATTATAGTTAATCTATAATCACTCCAAGGCCAGTGTATCATTCTAGTTAATCTGTACTCTCTCCAAGACCAATGTGTCATTCTAGTTAATCTATACTCTCTCCAAGGCCAATGTATCATTCTAGTTAATCTATACTTTCTCCAAGGCCAGTGTATCATTCTAGTTAATCTATACTCTCTCCAAGGCCAATGTATCATTCTAGTAAATCTATACACTCTCCAAGGCCAGTGTATCATTATAGTTAATCTATACTCTCTCCAAGGCCAGTGTATCATTCTAGTTAATCTGTACTCTCTCCAAGACCAATGTGTCATTCTAGTTAATCTATACTCTCTCCAAGGCCAATGTATCATTCTAGTTAATCTATACTCTCTCCAAGGCCAATGTATCATTCTAGTTAATCTATACACTCTCCAAGGCCAGTGTATCATTATAGTTAATCTATACTCTCTCCAAGGCCAGTGTATCATTCTAGTTAATCTGTACTCTCTCCAAGACCAATGTGTCATTCTAGTTAATCTATACTCTCTCCAAGGCCAATGTATCATTCTAGTTAATCTATACTCTCTCCAAGGCCAGTGTATCATTCTAGTAAATCTATACTCTCTCCAAGGCCAATGTATCATTCTCGTTAATCTATACACTCTCAAAGGCCAGTGTATCGTTCTAGTTAATCTGTACTCTCTCCAAGACCAATGTATCATTCTAGTTAATCTATACTCTCTCCAAGACCAATGTATCATTCTAGTTAATCTATACTCTCTCCAAGCCAATTGTATCATTGTAGTTAATCTATACCCTCTCCATGGCAAATGTATCATTGTAGTTAATCTATACACTCTCCAAGGACAATGTATCATTCTAGTTAATCTGTGCTCTCTCCAAGGCCAATGTATCATTCTAGTTAATCTATACTCACTCCAAGGCCAATGTATCATTCTAGTTAATCTATACTCTCTCCAACGCCAGTGTATCATTCTAGATAATCTATACTCTCTCCAAGGCCAGAGTATCATTCTAGATAATCTATACTCTCTCCAAGGCCAATGCATCATTCTAGTTAATCTATACTCTCTCCAAGGCCAATGTATTATTCTAGTTAATCTATACTCTCTCCAATGCCAATGCATAATTCTAGTTAACTATACTCTCTCCAAGGCCAATGTATCATTCCAGTTAATCTATACTGTCTCCAAGGCCAATCAATCATTCTAGTTAATCTATACACTCTCCAAGGCCAATGTATCATTCCAGATAATCTATACTCTCTCCAAGGCCAATGTATCATTCTAGTTAATCTATATTCTCTCCAAGACCAATGTATCATTCTAGTTAATCTATACTCTCTCCAAGGCCAATGTATCATTCTAGTTAATCTATACTCTCTCCAAGGCCAATGTATCATTCTAGTTAATCTATACTCTCTCCAAGGCCAGTGTATCATTCTAGTTAATCTATACTCTCTGCAAGACCATTGTATCATTCTAGTTAATCTATACTCTCTCCAAGGCCAGTGTCTCATTCTAGTTAATCTATACTCTCTCCCAGACCAATGTATCATTCTAGTTAATCTGTACGCTCTCCAAGGCCAATGTATCATTCTAATTAATATATACTCTCTCCAAGACCAATGTATCATTCTAGTTAATCTATACTCTCTCCAAGACCAATGTATCATTCTCGTTAATCTATACGCTCTCCTAGGCCAGTGTATCATTCTAATTAATCTATACTCTCTCCAAGACCAGTGTATCATTCTAGTTAATCTATACTCTCTCGAAGACCAATGTATCATTCTAGTTAATCTATAATCTCTCCAAGGCCAATGTATCATTCTAGTTAATCTATACTCTCTCCAAGACCAATGTATCATTCTAATTAATCTATACTCTCTCCAAGGCCAATGTATCATTCTAGTTAATCTACACTCGTTCCAAGGCCAATGTATCTTTCTAGTTAATCTATACTCTCTCAGAGACCAATGTATCATTCTAGTTAATCTATACTCTCTCGAAGGCCAATGTATCATTCTAGTTAATCTATAAAATCTCCAAGACCAATGTATCATTATAGTTAATCCATACTCTCTCCAAGACCAATGAATCATTCTAGTGAATCTACGCTCTACGAGGCCAGTGTATCATTCTAGTGAATCTACGCTTTCCGAGGCCAGTGTATCATACTAGTGAATCTACACTCTCCGAGGCCAGTGTATCATTCTAGTGAATCTACAGTCTCCGAGGCCAGAGTATCATTCTAGTGAATCCACACTCTCCGAGGCCAGTGTACCATTCTAGTTAATCTACAATCTCTCCAAGGCCAATGCATCATTCTAGTTAATCTATACTCTCTCCAAGGCCAATGTATCATTCTAGTTAAGGTATACTCTCTCCAAGGCCAATGTATCATTCTAGTTAATCTATACTCTCTCCAAGAACAACGTATCATTCTAGTTAATCTATACTCTCTCCAAGACCAATGTATCTTTCTAGTTAATCCATACTCTCTCCAAGAACAATGTATCATTCTAGTTAATCTATACACTCTCCAAGACCAATGTATCATTCTAGTTAATCTATACTCTCTCCAAGACCAATGTATCATTCTAGCTAATCTGTACTCTCTCCAAGACCAATGTATCAATCTAGTTAATCTATACTCTCTCCAAGGCCAATGTATCATTCTAGTTAATCTATACTTTCTCCAAGGCCAGTGTATCATTCTAGTAAATCTATACTCTCTCCAAGGCCAATGTATCATTCTAGTTCATCTATACACTCTCCATGGCCAGTGTATCATTATAGTTAATCTATACTCTCTCCAAGGCCAGTGTATCATTCTAGTTAATCTGTACTCTCTCCAAGACCAATGTGTCATTCTAGTTAATCTATACTCTCTCCAAGGCCAATGTATCATTCTAGTTAATCTATACTTTCTCCAAGGCCAGTGTATCATTCTAGTTAATCTATACTCTCTCCAAGGCCAATGTATCATTCTAGTAAATCTATACACTCTGCAAGGCCAGTGTATCATTATAGTTAATCTATACTCTCTCCAAGGCCAGTGTATCATTCTAGTTAATCTGTACTCTCTCCAAGACCAATGTGTCATTCTAGTTAATCTATACTCTCTCCAAGGCCAATGTATCATTCTAGTTAATCTATACTCTCTCCAAGGCCAATGTATCATTCTAGTTAATCTATACACTCTCCAAGGCCAGTGTATCATTATAGGTAATCTATACTCTCTCCAAGGCCAGTGTATCATTCTAGTTAATCTGTACTCTCTCCAAGACCAATGTGTCATTCTAGTTTATCTATACTCTCTCCAAGGCCAATGTATCATTCTAGTTAATCTATACTCTCTCCAAGGCCAGTGTATCATTCTAGTAAATCTATACTCTCTCCAAGGCCAATGTATCATTCTCGTTAATCTATACACTCTCAAAGGCCAGTGTATCGTTCTAGTTAATCTGTACTCTCTCCAAGACCAATGTATCATTCTAGTTAATCTATACTCTCTCCAAGACCAATGTATCATTCTAGTTAATCTATACTCTCTCCAAGCCAAGTGTATCATTGTAGTTAATCTATACCCTCTCCATGGCAAATGTATCATTGTAGTTAATCTATACACTCTCCAAGGACAATGTATCATTCTAGTTAATCTGTGCTCTCTCCAAGGCCAATGTATCATTCTAGTTAATCTATACTCACTCCAAGGCCAATGTATCATTCTAGTTAATCTATACTCTCTCCAACGCCAGTGTATCATTCTAGATAATCTATACTCTCTCCAAGGCCAGAGTATCATTCTAGTTAATCTATACTCTCTCCAAGGCCAATGCATCATTCTAGTTAATCTATACTCTCTCCAAGGCCAATGTATTATTCTAGTTAATCTATACTCTCTCCAATGCCAATGCATAATTCTAGTTAACTATACTCTCTCCAAGGCCAATGTATCATTCCAGTTAATCTATACTGTCTCCAAGGCCAATCAATCATTCTAGTTAATCTATACACTCTCCAAGGCCAATGTATCATTCCAGATAATCTATACTCTCTCCAAGGCCAATGTATCATTCTAGTTAATCTATATTCTCTCCAAGACCAGTGTATCATTCTAGGTAATCTATACTATCTCCAAGGCCAATGTATCATTCTAGTTAATCTATAATCTCTCCAAGGCCAATGCATAATTCTAGTTAATCTATACTCTCTCCAAGGCCAATGTATCATTCTAGTTAATCTATACTTTCTCCAAGGCAGGTGTATCATTCTAGTAAATCTATACTCTCTCCAAGTCCAATGTATCATTCTCGTTAATCTATACACTCTCAAAGGCCAATGTATCATTCTAATTAATCTATACTCTCTCCAAGACCAATGCATCATTCTAGTTAATCTATACTCTCTCCAAGACCAATGTATCATTCTAGTTAATCTATACTCTCTCCAATGCCAAGGAATCATTCTAGTTAATCTATACTCTCTCCAAGACCAATATATCATTCTAATTAATCTATACTCTCTCCAAGGCCCATGTATCATTCTAGTTAATCTATACACTCTCCAAGGCCAGTGTATCATTATAGTTAATCTATACTCTCTCCAAGGCCAGTGTATCATTCTAGTTAATCTGTACTCTCTCCAGGACCAATGTGTCATTCTAGTTAATCTATACTCTCTCCAAAGCCAATGTATCATTCTAGTTAATCTATACTTTCTCCAAGGCCAGTGTATCATTCTAGTAAATCTATACTCTCTCCAAGGCAAATGTATCATTCTAGTTAATCTATACACTCTCCAAGGACAATGTATCATTCGAGTTAATCTGTGCTCTCTCCAAGGCCAATGTATCATTCTAGTTAATCTATACTCTCTCCAAGGCCAATGTATCATTCCAGTTAATATATATTCTCTCCAAGGCCAGTCAATCATTCTAGTTAATCTATACACTCTCCAAGGCCAATGTATCATTCCAGATAATCTATACTCTCTCCAAGGCCAATGTATCATTCTAGTTAATCTATATTCTCTCCAAGACCAGTGTATCATTCTAGGTAATCTATACTATCTCCAAGGCCAATGTATCATTCTAGTTAATCTATAATCTCTCCAAGGCCAATGCATAATTCTAGTTAATCTATACTCTCTCCAAGGCCAATGTATCATTCTAGTTAATCTATACTTTCTCCAAGGCAGGTGTATCATTCTAGTTAATCTATACTCTCTCCAAGGCCAATGTATCATTCTAGTTAATCTATACACTCTCCAAGGCCAGTGTATCATTATAGTTAATCTGTACTCTCTCCAAGACCAATGTGTCATTCTAGTTAATCTATACTCTCTACAAGGCCAATGTATCATTCTAGTTAATCTATACTCTCTCCAAGGCCAGTGTATCATTCTAGTAAATCTATACTCTCTCCAAGGCCAATGTATCATTCTCGTTAATCAATACACTCTCAAAGGCCAATGCATCATTCTAATTAATCTATACTCTCTCCAAGACCAATGCATCATTCTAGTTAATCTATACTCTCTCCAAGACCAATGTATCATTCTAGTTAATCTATTCTCTCTCCAAAGCCAATGTATCATTCTAGTTAATCTATACTTTCTCCAAGGCCAGTGTATCATTCTAGTAAATCTATACTCTCTCCAAGGCAAATGTATCATTCTAGTTAATCTATACACTCTCCAAGGACAATGTATCATTCGAGTTAATCTGTGCTTTCTCCAAGGCCAATGTATCATTCTAGTTAATCTATACTCTCTCCAAGGCCAATGTATCATTCTAGTTAATCTATACTCTCTCCAATGCCAGTGTATCATTCTAGTTAATCTATACTCTCCCCATGGCCAGAGTATCATTCTAGTTAATCTATACTCTCTCCAAGGCCAATGCATCATTCTAGTTAATCTATATTCTCTCCAAGGCCAATGTATCATTCTAGTTAATCTATACTCTCTCCAAGGCCAATGCATAATTCTAGTTAATCTATACTCTCTCCAAGGCCAATGTATCATTCTAGTTAATCTATACTCTATTCAAGGCCAATGAATCATTCTAGTTAATCTATACACTCTCTAAGGCCAATGTATCATTCCAGATAATCTATATTCTCTCCAAGACCAATATATCATTCTAATTAATCTATACTCTCTCCAAGGCCCATGTATCATTCTAGTTAATATATACACTCTCCAAGGCCAGTGTATCATTATAGTTAATCTATACTCTCTCCAAGGCCAGTGTATCATTCTAGTTAATCTATACTCTCTCCAAGGCCAATGTATCATTCTAGTTAATCTATACACTCTCCAAGGACAATGTATCATTCCAGTTAATCTGTGCTCTCTCCAAGGCCAATGTATCATTCTAGTTAATCTATACTCACTCCAAAGCCAATGTATCATTCTAGTTAATCTATACTCTCTCCAACGCCAGTGTATCATTCTAGATAATCTATACTCTCTCCAAGGCCAGAGTATCATTCTAGTTAATCTATACTCTCTCCAAGGCCAATGCATCATTCTAGTTAATCTATACTCTCTCCAAGGCCAATGTATTATTCTAGTTAATCTATACTCTCTCCAATGCCAATGCATAATTCTAGTTAACTATACTCTCTCCAAGGCCAATGTATCATTCCAGTTAATCTATACTGTCTCCAAGGCCAATCAATCATTCTAGTTAATCTATACACTCTCCAAGGCCAATGTATCATTCCAGATAATCTATACTCTCTCCAAGGCCAATGTATCATTCTAGTTAATCTATATTCTCTCCAAGACCAATGTATCATTCTAGTTAATCTATACTCTCTCCAAGGCCAATGTATCATTCTAGTTAATCTATACTCTCTCCAAGGCCAATGTATCATTCTAGTTAATCTATACTCTCTCCAAGGCCAGTGTATCATTCTAGTTAATCTATACTCTCTGCAAGACCATTGTATCATTCTAGTTAACCTATACTCTCTCCAAGGCCAGTGTCTCATTCTAGTTAATCTATACTCTCTCCCAGACCAATGTATCATTCTAGTTAATCTATACGCTCTCCAAGGCCAATGTATCATTCTAATTAATATATACTCTCTCCAAGACCAATGCATCATTCTAGTTAATCTATACTCTCTCCAAGACCAATGTATCATTCTCGTTAATCTATACGCTCTCCTAGGCCAGTGTATCATTCTAATTAATCTATACTCTCTCCAAGACCAGTGTATCATTCTAGTTAATCTATACTCTCTCGAAGACCAATGTATCATTCTAGTTAATCTATAATCTCTCCAAGGCCAATGTATCATTCTAGTTAATCAATACTCTCTCCAAGACCAATGTATCATTCTAATTAATCTATACTCTCTCCAAGGCCAATGTATCATTCTAGTTAATCTACACTCGTTCCAAGGCCAATGTATCTTTCTAGTTAATCTATACTCTCTCAGAGACCAATGTATCATTCTAGTTAATCTATACTCTCTCGAAGGCCAATGTATCATTCTAGTTAATCTATAAAATCTCCAAGACCAATGTATCATTATAGTTAATCCATACTCTCTCCAAGACCAATGAATCATTCTAGTGAATCTACGCTCTACGAGGCCAGTGTATCATTCTAGTGAATCTACGCTTTCCGAGGCCAGTGTATCATACTAGTGAATCTACACTCTCCGAGGCCAGTGTATCATTCTAGTGAATCTACACTCTCCGAGGCCAGAGTATCATTCTAGTGAATCCACACTCTCCGAGGCCAGTGTACCATTCTAGTTAATCTACAATCTCTCCAAGGCCAATGCATCATTCTAGTTAATCTATACTCTCTCCAAGGCCAATGTATCATTCTAGTTAATCTATACTCTCTCCAAGGCCAATGTATCATTCTAGTTAAGGTATACTCTCTCCAAGGCCAATGTATCATTCTAGTTAATCTATACTCTCTCCAAGAACAACGTATCATTCTAGTTAATCTATACTCTCTCCAAGACCAATGTATCTTTCTAGTTAATCCATACTCTCTCCAAGAACAATGTATCATTCTAGTTAATCTATACACTCTCCAAGACCAATGTATCATTCTAGTTAATCTATACTCTCTCCAAGACCAATGTATCATTCTAGCTAATCTGTACACTCTCCAAGACCAATGTATCATTCTAGTTAATCTAAACTTTCTCCAAGGCCAGTGTATCATTCTAGTAAATCTATACTCTCTCCAAGGCCAATGTATCATTCTAGTTCATCTATACACTCTCCATGGCCAGTGTATCATTATAGTTAATCTATACTCTCTCCAAGGCCAGTGTATCATTCTAGTTAATCTGTACTCTCTCCAAGACCAATGTGTCATTCTAGTTAATCTATACTCTCTCCAAGGCCAATGTATCATTCTAGTTAATCTATACTTTCTCCAAGGCCAGTGTATCATTCTAGTTAATCTATACGCTCTCCAAGGCCAATGTATCATTCTAGTCAATCTATACACTCTCCATGGCCAGTGTATCATTATAGTTAATCTATACTCTCTCCAAGGCCAGTGTATCATTCTAGTTAATCTGTACTCTCTCCAAGACCAATGTGTCATTCTAGTTAATCTATACTCTCTCCAAGGCCAATGTATCATTCTAGTTAATCTATACTTTCTCCAAGGCCAGTGTATCATTCTAGTTAATCTATACTCTCTCCAAGGCCAATGTATGATTCTAGTAAATCTATACACTCTCCAAGGCCAGTGTATCATTATAGTTAATCTATACTCTCTCCAAGGCCAGTGTATCATTCTAGTTAATCTGTACTCTCTCCAAGACCAATGTGTCATTCTAGTTAATCTATACTCTCTCCAAGGCCAATATATCATTCTAGTTAATCTATACTCTCTCCAAGGCCAATGTATCATTCTAGTTAATCTATACACTCTCCAAGGCCAGTGTATAATTATAGTTAATCTATACTCTCTCCAAGGCCAGTGTATCATTCTAGTTAATCTGTACTCTCTCCAAGACCAATGTGTCATTCTAGTTAATCTATACTCTCTCCAAGGCCAATGTATCATTCTAGTTAATCTATACTCTCTCCAAGGCCAGTGTATCATTCTAGTAAATCTATACTCTCTCCAAGGCCAATGTATCATTCTCGTTAATCTATACACTCTCAAAGGCCAGTGTATCGTTCTAGTTAATCTGTACTCTCTCCAAGACCAATGTATCATTCTAGTTAATCTATACTCTCTCCAAGACCAATGTATCATTCTAGTTAATCTATACTCTCTCCAAGCCAATTGTATCATTGTAGTTAATCTATACCCTCTCCATGGCAAATGTATCATTGTAGTTAATCTATACACTCTCCAAGGACAATGTATCATTCTAGTTAATCTGTGCTCTCTCCAAGGCCAATGTATCATTCTAGTTAATCTATACTCACTCCAAGGCCAATGTATCATTCTAGTTAATCTATACTCTCTCCAACGCCAGTGTATCATTCTAGATAATCTATACTCTCTCCAAGGCCAGAGTATCATTCTAGATAATCTATACTCTCTCCAAGGCCAATGCATCATTCTAGTTAATCTATACTCTCTCCAAGGCCAATGTATTATTCTAGTTAATCTATACTCTCTCCAATGCCAATGCATAATTCTAGTTAACTATACTCTCTCCAAGGCCAATGTATCATTCCAGTTAATCTATACTCTCTCCAAGGCCAATCAATCATTCTAGTTAATCTATACACTCTCCAAGGCCAATGTATCATTCCAGATAATCTATACTCTCTCCAAGGCCAATGTATCATTCTAGTTAATCTATATTCTCTCCAAGACCAATGTATCATTCTAGTTAATCTATACTCTCTCCAAGGCCAATGTATCATTCTAGTTAATCTATACTCTCTCCAAGGCCAATGTATCATTCTAGTTAATCTATACTCTCTCCAAGGCCAGTGTATCATTCTAGTTAATCTATACTCTCTGCAAGACCATTGTATCATTCTAGTTAATCTATACTCTCTCCAAGGCCAGTGTCTCATTCTAGTTAATCTATACTCTCTCCCAGACCAATGTATCATTCTAGTTAATCTGTACGCTCTCCAAGGCCAATGTATCATTCTAATTAATATATACTCTCTCCAAGACCAATGTATCATTCTAGTTAATCTATACTCTCTCCAGGACCAATGTATCATTCTCGTTAATCTATACGCTCTCCTAGGCCAGTGTATCATTCTAATTAATCTATACTCTCTCCAAGACCAGTGTATCATTCTAGTTAATCTATACTCTCTCGAAGACCAATGTATCATTCTAGTTAATCTATACTCTCTCCAAGGCCAATGTATCATTCTAGTTAATCTATACTCTCTCCAAGACCAATGTATCATTCTAATTAATCTATACTCTCTCCAAGGCCAATGTATCAGTCTAGTTAATCTACACTCGTTCCAAGGCCAATGTATCTTTCTAGTTAATCTATACTCTCTCAGAGACCAATGTATCATTCTAGTTAATCTATACTCTCTCGAAGGCCAATGTATCATTCTAGTAAATCTATAAAATCTCCAAGACCAATGTATCATTATAGTTAATCCATACTCTCTCCAAGACCAATGAATCATTCTAGTGAATCTACGCTCTACGAGGCCAGTGTATCATTCTAGTGAATCTACGCTTTCCGAGGCCAGTGTATCATACTAGTGAATCTACACTCTCCGAGGCCAGTGTATCATTCTAGTGAATCTACACTCTCCGAGGCCAGAGTATCATTCTAGTGAATCCACACTCTCCGAGGCCAGTGTACCATTCTAGTTAATCTACAATCTCTCCAAGGCCAATGCATCATTCTAGTTAATCTATACTCTCTCCAAGGCCAATGTATCATTCTAGTTAAGGTATACTCTCTCCAAGGCCAATGTATCATTCTAGTTAATCTATACTCTCTCCAAGAACAACGTATCATTCTAGTTAATCTATACTCTCTCCAAGACCAATGTATCTTTCTAGTTAATCCATACTCTCTCCAAGAACAATGTATCATTCTAGTTAATCTATACACTCTCCAAGACCAATGTATCATTCTAGTTAATCTATACTCTCTCCAAGACCAATGTATCATTCTAGCTAATCTGTACACTCTCCAAGACCAATGTATCAATCTAGTTAATCTATACTCTCTCCAAGGCCAATGTATCATTCTAGTTAATCTATACTTTCTCCAAGGCCAGTGTATCATTCTAGTAAATCTATACTCTCTCCAAGGCCAATGTATCATTCTAGTTCATCTATAAACTCTCCATGGCCAGTGTATCATTATAGTTAATCTATACTCTCTCCAAGGCCAGTGTATCATTCTAGTTAATCTGTACTCTCTCCAAGACCAATGTGTCATTCTAGTTAATCTATACTCTCTCCAAGGCCAATGTATCATTCTAGTTAATCTATACTTTCTCCAAGGCCAGTGTATCATTCTAGTTAATCTATACTCTCTCCAAGGCCAATGTATCATTCTAGTAAATCTATACACTCTGCAAGGCCAGTGTATCATTATAGTTAATCTATACTCTCTCCAAGGCCAGTGTATCATTCTAGTTAATCTGTACTCTCTCCAAGACCAATGTGTCATTCTAGTTAATCTATACTCTCTCCAAGGCCAATGTATCATTCTAGTTAACCTATACTCTCTCCAAGGCCAATGTATCATTCTAGTTAATCTATACACTCTCCAAGGCCAGTGTATCATTATAGTTAATCTATACTCTCTCCAAGGCCAGTGTATCATTCTAGTTAATCTGTACTCTCTCCAAGACCAATGTGTCATTCTAGTTAATCTATACTCTCTCCAAGGCCAATGTATCATTCTAGTTAATCTATACTCTCTCCAAGGCCAGTGTATCATTCTAGTAAATCTATACTCTCTCCAAGGCCAATGTATCATTCTCGTTAATCTATACACTCTCAAAGGCCAGTGTATCGTTCTAGTTAATCTGTACTCTCTCCAAGACCAATGTATCATTCCAGTTAATCTATACTCTCTCCAAGACCAATGTATCATTCTAGTTAATCTATACTCTCTCCAAGCCAAGTGTATCATTGTAGTTAATCTATACCCTCTCCATGGCAAATGTATCATTGTAGTTAATCTATACACTCTCCAAGGACAATGTATCATTCTAGTTAATCTGTGCTCTCTCCAAGGCCAATGTATCATTCTAGTTAATCTATACTCACTCCAAGGCCAATGTATCATTCTAGTTAATCTATACTCTCTCCAACGCCAGTGTATCATTCTAGATAATCTATACTCTCTCCAAGGCCAGAGTATCATTCTAGTTAATCTATACTCTCTCCAAGGCCAATGCATCATTCTAGTTAATCTATACTCTCTCCAAGGCCAATGTATTATTCTAGTTAATCTATACTCTCTCCAATGCCAATGCATAATTCTAGTTAACTATACTCTCTCCAATGCCAATGTATCATTCCAGTTAATCTATACTGTCTCCAAGGCCAATCAATCATTCTAGTTAATCTATACACTCTCCAAGGCCAATGTATCATTCCAGATAATCTATACTCTCTCCAAGGCCAATGTATCATTCTAGTTAATCTATATTCTCTCCAAGACCAGTGTATCATTCTAGGTAATCTATACTATCTCCAAGGCCAATGTATCATTCTAGTTAATCTATAATCTCTCCAAGGCCAATGCATAATTCTAGTTAATCTATACTCTCTCCAAGGCCAATGTATCATTCTAGTTAATCTATACTTTCTCCAAGGCAGGTGTATCATTCTAGTTAATCTATACTCTCTCCAAGGCCAATGTATCATTCTAGTTAATCTATACACTCTCCAAGGCCAGTGTATCATTAAAGTCAATCTGTACTCTCTCCAAGACCAATGTGTCATTCTAGTTAATCTATACTCTCTACAAGGCCAATGTATCATTCTAGTTAATCTATACTCTCTCCAAGGCCAGAGTATCATTCTAGTAAATCTATACTCTCTCCAAGTCCAATGTATCATTCTCGTTAATCTATACACTCTCAAAGGCCAATGTATCATTCTAATTAATCTATACTCTCTCCAAGACCAATGCATCATTCTAGTTAATCTATACTCTCTCCAAGACCAATGTATCATTCTAGTTAATCTATACTCTCTCCAATGCCAAGGAATCATTCTAGTTAATCTATACTCTCTCCAAGACCAATATATCATTCTAATTAATCTATACTCTCTCCAAGGCCCATGTATCATTCTAGTTAATCTATACACTCTCCAAGGCCAGTGTATCATTATAGTTAATCTATACTCTCTCCAAGGCCAGTGTATCATTCTAGTTAATCTGTACTCTCTCCAGGACCAATGTGTCATTCTAGTTAATCTATACTCTCTCCAAAGCCAATGTATCATTCTAGTTAATCTATACTTTCTCCAAGGCCAGTGTATCATTCTAGTAAATCTATACTCTCTCCAAGGCAAATGTATCATTCTAGTTAATCTATACACTCTCCAAGGACAATGTATCATTCGAGTTAATCTGTGCTCTCTCCAAGGCCAATGTATCATTCTAGTTAATCTATACTCTCTCCAAGGCCAATGTATCATTCCAGTTAATATATATTCTCTCCAAGGCCAGTCAATCATTCTAGTTAATCTATACACTCTCCAAGGCCAATGTATCATTCCAGATAATCTATACTCTCTCCAAGGCCAATGTATCATTCTAGTTAATCTATATTCTCTCCAAGACCAGTGTATCATTCTAGGTAATCTATACTATCTCCAAGGCCAATGTATCATTCTAGTTAATCTATAATCTCTCCAAGGCCAATGCATAATTCTAGTTAATCTATACTCTCTCCAAGGCCAATGTATCATTCCAGTTAATCTATACTTTCTCCAAGGCAGGTGTATCATTCTAGTTAATCTATACTCTCTCCAAGGCCAATGTATCATTCTAGTTAATCTATACACTCTCCAAGGCCAGTGTATCATTATAGTTAATCTGTACTCTCTCCAAGACCAATGTGTCATTCTAGTTAATCTATACTCTCTACAAGGCCAATGTATCATTCTAGTTAATCTATACTCTCTCCAAGGCCAGTGTATCATTCTAGTAAATCTATACTCTCTCCAAGGCCAATGTATCATTCTCGTTAATCAATACACTCTCAAAGGCCAATGCATCATTCTAATTAATCTATACTCTCTCCAAGACCAATGCATCATTCTAGTTAATCTATACTCTCTCCAAGACCAATGTATCATTCTAGTTAATCTATTCTCTCTCCAAAGCCAATGTATCATTCTAGTTAATCTATACTTTCTCCAAGGCCAGTGTATCATTCTAGTAAATCTATACTCTCTCCAAGGCAAATGTATCATTCTAGTTAATCTATACACTCTCCAAGGACAATGTATCATTCGAGTTAATCTGTGCTTTCTCCAAGGCCAATGTATCATTCTAGTTAATCTATACTCTCTCCAAGGCCAATGTATCATTCTAGTTAATCTATACTCTCTCCAATGCCAGTGTATCATTCTAGTTAATCTATACTCTCCCCATGGCCAGAGTATCATTCTAGTTAATCTATACTCTCTCCAAGGCCAATGCATCATTCTAGTTAATCTATATTCTCTCCAAGGCCAATGTATCATTCTAGTTAATCTATACTCTCTCCAAGGCCAATGCATAATTCTAGTTAATCTATACTCTCTCCAAGGCCAATGTATCATTCTAGTTAATCTATACTCTATTCAAGGCCAATGAATCATTCTAGTTAATCTATACACTCTCTAAGGCCAATGTATCATTCCAGATAATCTATATTCTCTCCAAGACCAATATATCATTCTAATTAATCTATACTCTCTCCAAGGCCCATGTATCATTCTAGTTAATATATACACTCTCCAAGGCCAGTGTATCATTATAGTTAATCTATACTCTCTCCAAGGCCAGTGTATCATTCTAGTTAATCTGTACTCTCTCCAAGACCAATGTGTCATTCTAGTTAATCTATACTCTCTCCAAGGCCAATGTATCATTCAAGTTAATCTATACTCTCTCCAAGGCCAGTGTATCATTCTAGTAAATCTATACTCTCTCCAAGGCCAATGTATCATTCTCGTTAATCTATACACTCTCAAAGGTCAGTGTATCGTTCTAGTTAATCTGTACTCTCTCCAAGACCAATGTATCATTCTAGTTAATCTATACTCTCTCCAAGACCAAAGTATCATTCTAGTTAATCTATACTCTCTCCAAGGCCAGTGTATAATTCTAGTTAATCTATACTCTCTCCAAGGCAAATGTATCATTCAAGTTAATCTATACACTCTCCAAGGACAATGTATCATTCTAGTTAATCTGTGCTCTCTCTAAGGCCAATGTATCATTCTAGTTATCCATACTCTCTCCAAGACCAATGAATCATTCTAGTGAATCTACGCTCTACGAGGCCAGTGTATCATTCTAGTGAATCTGCGCTTTCCGAGGCCAGTGTATCATACTAGTGAATCTACACTCTCCGAGGCCAGTGTATCATTCTAGTGAATCTACACTGTCCGAGGCCAGAGTATCATTCTAGTGAATCCACAATCTCCGAGGCCAGTGTACCATTCTAGTTTATCTACAATCTCTCCAAGGCCAATGCATCATTCTAGTTAATCTATACTCTCTCCAAGGCCAATGTATCATTCTAGTTAATCTATACTCTCTCCAAGGCCAATGTATCATTCTAGTTAAGCTATACTCTCTCCAAGGCCAATGTATCATTCTAGTTAATCTATACTCTCTCCAAGAACAACGTATCATTCTAGTTAATCTATACTCTATCCAAGACCAATTTATCTTTCTAGTTAATCCATACTCTCTCCAAGAACAATGTATCATTCTAGTTAATCTATACACTCTCCAAGACCAATGTATCATTCTAGTTAATCTATACTCTCTCCAAGACCAATGTATCATTCTAGTAAATCTGTACACTCTCCAAGACCAACGTATCATTCTAGTTAATCTATACTCTCTCCAAGGCCAATGTATCATTCTAGTTAATCTATACTTTCTCCAAGGCCAGTGTATCATTCTAGTTAATCTATACTCTCTCCAAGGCCAATGTATCATTCTAGTTAATCTATACACTCTCCAAGGCCAGTGTATCATTATAGTTAATCTATACTCTCTCCAAGGCCAGTGTATCATTCTAGTTAATCTGTACTCTCTCCAAGACCAATGTGTCATTCTAGTTAATCTATACTCTCTCCAAGGCCAATGTATCATTCTAGTTAATCTATACTTTCTCCAAGGCCAGTGTATCATTCTAGTTAATCTATACTCTCTCCAAGGCCAATGTATCATTCTAGTTAATCTATACACTCTCCAAGGCCAGTGTATCATTATAGTTAATCTATACTCTCTCCAAGGCCAGTGTATCATTCTAGTTAATCTGTACTCTCTCCAAGACCAATGTGTCATTCTAGTTAATCTGTACTCTCTCCAAGGCCAATGTATCATTCTAGTTAATCTATACTCTCTCCAAGGCCAATGTATCATTCTAGTTAATCTATACACTCTCCAAGGCCAGTGTATCATTATAGTTAATCTATACTCTCTCCAAGGCCAGTGTATCATTCTAGTTAATCTGTACTCTCTCCAAGACCAATGTGTCATTCTAGTTAATCTATACTTTCTCCAAGGCCAATGTATCATTCTAGTTAATCTATACTCTCTCCAAGGCCAGTGTATCATTCTAGTAAATCTATTCTCTCTCCAAGGCCAATGTATCATTCTCGTTAATCTATACACTCTCAAAGGCCAGTGTATCATTCTAGTTAATCTGTACTCTCTCCAAGACCAATGTATCATTCTAGTTAATCTATACTCTCTCCAAGGCCAATGCATCATTCTAGTTAATCTATACTCTCTCCAAGGCCAATGTATTATTCTAGTTAATCTATACTCTCTCCAATGCCAATGCATAATTCTAGTTAACTATACTCTCTCCAAGGCCAATGTATCATTCCAGTTAATCTATACTCTCTCCAAGGCCAATCAATCATTCTAGTTAATCTATACACTCTCCAAGGCCAATGTATCATTCCAGATAATCTATACTCTCTCCAAGGCCAATGTATCATTCTAGTTAATCTATATTCTCTCCAAGACCACTGTATCATTCTAGGTAATCTATACTATCTCCAAGGCCAATGTATCATTCTAGTTAATCTATAATCTCTCCAAGGCCAATGCATAATTCTAGTTAATCTATACTCTCTCCAAGGCCAATGTATCATTCTAGTTAATCTATACTTTCTCCAAGGCAGGTGTATCATTCTAGTTAATCTATACTCCCTCCAAGGCCAATGTATCATTCTAGTTAATCTATACACTCTCCAAGGCCAGTGTATCATTATAGTTAATCTGTACTCTCTCCAAGACCAATGTGTCATTCTAGTTAATCTATACTCTCTACAAGGCCAATGTATCATTCTAGTTAATCTATACTCTCTCCAAGGCCAGTGTATCGTTCTAGTAAATCTATACTCTCTCCAAGGCCAATGTATCATTCTCGTTAATCTATACACTCTCCAAGGCCAATGTATCATTCTAATTAATCTATACTCTCTCCAAGACCAATGCATCATTCTAGTTAATCTATACTCTCTCCAAGACCAATGTATCATTCTAGTTAATCTATACTCTCTCCAATGCCAATGAATCATTCTAGTTAATCTATACTCTCTCCAAGACCAATATATCATTCTAATTAATCTATACTCTCTCCAAGGCCCATGTATCATTCTAGTTAATCTATACACTATCCAAGGCCAGTGTATCATTATAGTTAATCTATACTCTCTCCAAGGCCAGTGTATCATTCTAGTTAATCTGTACTCTCTCCAAGACCAATGTGTCATTCTAGTTAATCTATACTCTCTCCAAAGCCAATGTATCATTCTAGTTAATCTATACTTTCTCCAAGGCCAGTGTACCATTCTAGTAAATCTATACTCTCTCCAAGGCAAATGTATCATTCTAGTCAATCTATACACTCTCCAAGGACAATGTATCATTCGACTTAATCTGTGCTCTCTCCAAGGCCAATGTATCATTCTAGTTAATCTATACTCTCTCCAAGGCCAATGTATCATTCTAGTTAATCTATACTCTCTCCAATGCCAGTGTATCATTCTAGTTAATCTATACTCTCCCCATGGCCAGAGTATCATTCTAGTTAATCTATACTCTCTCCAAGGCCAATGCATCATTCTAGTTAATCTATATTCTCTCCAAGGCCAATGTATCATTCTAGTTAATCTATACTCTCTCCAAGGCCAATGCATAATTCTAGTTAATCTATACTCTCTCCAAGGCCAATGTATCATTCTAGTTAATCTATACTCTATTCAAGGCCAATGAATCATTCTAGTTAATCTATACACTCTCTAAGGCCAATGTATCATTCCAGATAATCTATACTCTCTCCAAGACCAATATATCATTCTAATTAAGCTATACTCTCTCCAAGGCCCATGTATCATTCTAGTGAATATATACACTCTCCAAGGCCAGTGTATCATTATAGTTAATCTATACTATCTCCAAGGCCAGTGTATCATTCTAGTTAATCTGTACTCTCTCCAAGACCAATGTGTCATTCTAGTTAATCTATACTCTCTCCAAGGCCAATGTATCATTGTAGTTAATCTATACTCTATCCAAGGCCAGTGTATCATTCTAGTAAATCTATACTCTCTCCAAGGCCAATGTATCATTCTCGTTAATCTATACACTCTCAAAGGTCAGTGTATCGTTCTAGTTAATCTGTACTCTCTCCAAGACCAATGTATCATTCTAGTTAATCTATACTCTCTCCAAGACCAAAGTATCATTCTAGTTAATCTATACTCTCTCCAAGGCCAGTGTATAATTCTAGTTAATCTATACTCTCTCCAAGGCAAATGTATCATTCTAGTTAGTCTATACACTCTCCAAGGACAATGTATCATTCAAGTTAATCTGTGCTCTCTCCAAGGACAATGTATCATTCTAGTTAATCTATACTCTCTCCGATGCCAGTGTATCATTCTAGTTAATCTATACACTCTCCAAGGCCAGAGTATCATTCTAGTTAATCTAGACTCTCTCCAAGGCCAGTGTATCATTATAGTTAATCTATACTCTCTCCAAGGCCAGTGTATCATTCTAGTTAATCTGTACTGTCTCCAAGGCCAATGTATCATTCCAGATAATCTATACTCTGTCCAAGGCCAATGTATCATTCTAGTTAATCTATACTCTCTCCAAGGCCAATGTATCATTCTAGTTAATCTATAATCTCTCCAAGGCCAATGCATCATTCTAGTTAATCTATACTCACTCCAAGACCAATGTATCATTCTAGTTAATCGATACTCTCTCCAAGGCCAATGTATCATTCTAGTTAATCTATACTCACTCCAAGACCAATGTATCATTCTAATTAATCTATACTCTCTCCAAGGCCAATGTATCATTCTAGTTAATCTACACTCTCTCCAAGGCCAAAGTATCATTCTTTTTAATCTATACTCTCTCCAAGACCAATGTATCATTCTAGTTAATCTATACTCTCTCCAATGCCAGTGTATCATTCTAGTTAATCTATACTCTCCCCATGGCCAGAGTATCATTCTAGTTAATCTATACTCTCTCCAAGGCCAATGCATCATTCTAGTTAATCTATATTCTCTCCAAGGCCAATGTATCATTCTAGTTAATCTATACTCTCTCCAAGGCCAATGCATAATTCTAGTTAATCTATACTCTCTCCAAGGCCAATGTATCATTCTAGTTAATCTATACTCTATTCAAGGCCAATGAATCATTCTAGTTAATCTATACACTCTCTAAGGCCAATGTATCATTCCAGATAATCTATACTCTCTCCAAGACCAATATATCATTCTAATTAAGCTATACTCTCTCCAAGGCCCATGTATCATTCTAGTGAATATATACACTCTCCAAGGCCAGTGTATCATTATAGTTAATCTATACTATCTCCAAGGCCAGTGTAACATTCTAGTTAATCTGTACTCTCTCCAAGACCAATGTGTCATTCTAGTTAATCTATACTCTCTCCAAGGCCAATGTATCATTGTAGTTAATCTATACTCTATCCAAGGCCAGTGTATCATTCTAGTAAATCTATACTCTCTCCAAGGCCAATGTATCATTCTCGTTAATCTATACACTCTCAAAGGTCAGTGTATCGTTCTAGTTAATCTGTACTCTCTCCAAGACCAATGTATCATTCTAGTTAATCTATACTCTCTCCAAGACCAAAGTATCATTCTAGTTAATCTATACACTCTCCAAGGCCAGAGTATCATTCTAGTTAATCTAGACTCTCTCCAAGGCCAGTGTATCATTATAGTTAATCTATACTCTCTCCAAGGCCAGTGTATCATTCTAGTTAATCTGTACTGTCTCCAAGGCCAATGTATCATTCCAGATAATCTATACTCTGTCCAAGGCCAATGTATCATTCTAGTTAATCTATACTCTCTCCAAGGCCAATGTATCATTCTAGTTAATCTATAATCTCTCCAAGGCCAATGCATCATTCTAGTTAATCTATACTCACACCAAGACCAATGTATCATTCTAGTTAATCGATACTCTCTCCAAGGCCAATGTATCATTCTAGTTAATCTATACTCACTCCAAGACCAATGTATCATTCTAATTAATCTATACTCTCTCCAAGGCCAATGTATCATTCTAGTTAATCTACACTCTCTCCAAGGCCAAAGTATCATTCTTTTTAATCTATACTCTCTCCAAGACCAATGTATCATTCTAGTTAATCTATACTCTCTCCACGACCAACGTATCATTCTAGTTAATCTATACTCTCTCCAAGGCCAATGTATCATTCTAGTTAATCTATACTCTCTCCAACACCAATGTATCATTCTAATTAATCTATACTCTCTCCAAGGCCAATGTATCATTCTAGTTAATCTACACTCTCTCCAAGGCCAATGTATCATTCTTTTTAATCTATACTCTCTCCAAGACCGATGTATCATTCTACTTAATCTATCGTCTCTCCAAGGCCAATGTATCATTCTAGTTAATCTATAAAATCTCCAAGACCAATGTATCATTATAGTGAATCTATACTCTCTCCAAGACCAATGAATCATTCTAGTCAATCTACGCTCTACGAGGCCAATGTATCATTCTAGAGAATCTACGCTCTCCGAGGCCAGTGTAACATTCTAGTGAATCTAAGCTCTCCGAGGCCAGTGTATCATTCTAGTGAATCTACACTCTCCGAGGCCACAGTATCATTCTAGTGAATCTACACTCTCCAAGGGCAGGGTACCATTCTATTTAATCTAAACTCTCTCCAAGGCCAATGTATCATTCTAGTTAATCTATACACTCTCCAAGGCCAATGTATCATTCTAGTTAATCTACACTCTCTCCAAGGCCAATGTATAATTCTAGTTAATCTATACTCTCTCCAAAGCCAATGTATCATTCTAGTTAATCTATATTCTCTCCATGAACAATGTATCATTCTAGTTAATCTATATTCTCTCCAAGACCAATGTATCTTTCTAGTTAATCCACACTCTCTCCAAGAACAATGCATCATTCTAGTTAATTTATACTCTCTCCAAGACCAATGTATCATTCTAGTTAATCTGTACTCTCTCCAAGACCAATGCATCATTCTCGTTAATCTGTACTCTCTCCAAGACCAATGTATCATTCTAGTTAACCTATACTCTCTCCAAGGCCAATGTATCATTCTAGATAATCTATACTCTCTCCAAGGCCAGTGTATCATTCTAGTTAATCTAAACTCTCTCCCACGCCAATGTATCATTCTAGTTAATCTATATACTCTCCAAGGCCAGTGTATCATTCTAGTTAATCTATACTCTCTCCAAGGCCAGTGTATCATTCTCGTTAATCTGTTCTCTCTCCAAGACCAATGTATCATTCTAGTTAATCTATACTCTCTCCAAGGCCAATGTATCATTCTAGTTAATCTATACTCTCTCCAAGGCCAGTGTATCATTCTAGTTAATCTATACTCTCTCCAAGGCCAATGCATCATTCTAGTTAAGCTATAGACTCTCCTCAAGGCCAATGTATCATTCTAGTTAATCTATAGTCTCTCCAAGGCCAGTGTATCATGCTAGTTAATCTATACTCTCTCCAAGGTCAATGTATCATTCTAGTAAATCTATAAAATCTCCAAGACCAATGTATCATTATAGTTAATCTATACTCTCTCCACGACCAATGAATCATTCTAGTGAATCTATGCTCTACGAGGCCAGTGTATCAGTCTAGTGAATCTACGCTCTCCGAGGCCAGTGTATAATTCTAGTGACTCTTAGCTCTCCGAGGCCAGTGTATCATTCTAGTGAATCTACACTCTCCGAGGCCAGAGTATCATTCTAGTGAATCAACACTCTCCAAGGCCAGTGTACCATTCTAGTTAATCTACACTCTCTCCAAGGCCAATGTATCATTCTAATTAATCTATACTCTCTCCAAGGCCAATGTATCATTCTAGTTAATCTATACTCTCTCCAAGGCCAACGTATCATTCTAGTTAATCTATACTCTCTCCAAGGCCAATGTATCATTCTAGTTAATCTATACTCTCTCCATGAACAATGTATCATTCTAGTTAATCTATACTCTCTCCAAGACCAATGTATCTTTCTAGTTAATCCATACTCTCTCCAAGAACAATGTATCATTCTAGTTAATCTATACTCTCTCCAAGACGAATGTATCATTCTAGTTAATCTATACTCTCTCCAAGACCAATGTATCATTCTAGTTAATCTGTGCTCTCTCCAAGACCAATGTATCATTCTAGTTAATCTATACAGTCTCCAAGACCAATGTATCATTCTAGATAATCTATACTCTCTCCAAGGCCAGTGTATCATTCTAGTTAATCTAAACTCTCTCCAAGGCCAATGTATCATTCTAGTTAATCTATACACTCTCCAAGGCCAGTGTATCATTCTATTTAATCTATACGCACTCCAAGGCCAGTGTATCATTCTAGTTAATCTGTACTCTCTCCAAGACCAATGTATCATTCTAGTTAACCTATACTCTCTCCAAGGCCAATGTATCATTCTAGATAATCTATACTCTCTCCAAGGCCAGTGTATCATTCTAGTTAATCTAAACTCTCTCCAAGGCCAATGTATCATTCTAGTTAATCTATATACTCTCCAAGGCCAGTGTATCATTCTAGTTAATCTATACTCTCTCCAAGGCCAGTGTATCATTCTCGTTAATCTGTTCTCTCTCCAAGTCCAATGTATCATTCTAGTTAATCTATACTCTCTCCAAGGCCAATGTATCATTCTAGTTAATCTATACTCTCTCCAAGGCCAGTGTATCATTCTAGTTAATCTATACTCTCTCCAAGGCCAATGTCTCATTCTATTTAATCTATACACTCTCCAAGGCCAGTGTATCATTCTAGTTAAACTGTACTCTCTCCAAGACAAATGTATCATTCTAGTTAATCTATACTCTCTCCAAGGCCAATGTATCATTCTAGTTAATCTATACTCTCTCCAAGGCCAGTGTATCATTCTAGTTAATCTATACTCTCTCCAAGGCCAATGCATCATTCTAGTTAAGCTATAGACTCTCCTCAAGGCCAATGTATCATTCTAGTTAATCTATAGTCTCTCCAAGGCCAGTGTATCATGCTAGTTAATCTATACTCTCTCCAAGGTCAATGTATCATTCTAGTAAATCTATAAAATCTCCAAGACCAATGTATCATTATAGTTAATCTATACTCTCTCCACGACCAATGAATCATTCTAGTGAATCTATGCTCTACGAGGCCAGTGTATCAGTCTAGTGAATCTACGCTCTCCGAGGCCAGTGTATAATTCTAGTGAATCTTAGCTCTCCGAGGCCAGTGTATCATTCTAGTGAATCTACACTCTCCGAGGCCAGAGTATCATTCTAGTGAATCAACACTCTCCAAGGCCAGTGTACCATTCTAGTTAATCTACACTCTCTCCAAGGCCAATGTATCATTCTAATTAATCTATACTCTCTCCAAGGCCAATGTATCATTCTAGTTAATCTATACTCTCTCCAAGGCCAACGTATCATTCTAGTTAATCTATACTCTCTCCAAGGCCAATGTATCATTCTAGTTAATCTATACTCTCTCCATGAACAATGTATCATTCTAGTTAATCTATACTCTCTCCAAGACCAATGTATCTTTCTAGTTAATCCATACTCTCTCCAAGAACAATGTATCATTCTAGTTAATCTATACTCTCTCCAAGACGAATGTATCATTCTAGTTAATCTATACTCTCTCCAAGACCAATGTATCATTCTAGTTAATCTGTACTCTCTCCAAGACCAATGTATCATTCTAGTTAATCTATACACTCTCCAAGGCCAATGTATCATTCTAGATAATCTATACTCTCTCCAAGGCCAGTGTATCATTCTAGTTAATCTAAACTCTCTCCAAGGCCAATGTATCATTCTAGTTAATCTATACAGTCTCCAAGGCCAGTGTATCATTCTATTTAATCTATACGCACTCCAAGGCCAGTGTATCATTCTAGTTAATCTGTACTCTCTCCAAGACCAATGTATCATTCTAGTTAATCTATACTCTCTCCAAGGCCAATGTATCATTCTAGTTAAGCTATACTCTCTCCAAGGCCAGTGTATCATTCTAGTTAATCTATAGTCTCACCAAGGCCAATGTCTCATTCTATTTAATCTATACTCTCACCATGGCCAGTGTATCATTCTAGTTAATGTATACTCTCTCCCAGACCAATGTATCATTCTAGTTAATCTATACTCTCTCCAAGACCAATGTATCATTCTAGTTAATCTATACTCTCTCCAAGACCAATGTATCATTCTAGTTAATCTATACGCTCTCCAAGGCCAATGTATCATTCTAATTAATCTATACTCTCTCCAAGACCAATGTATCATTCTAGTTAATCTATACTCTCTCCAAGGCCAATGTATCATTCTAGTTAATCTATACACTCTCCAAGGCCAATGTATCATTCTAGTTAATCTATACACTCTCCAAGACCAATGTATCATTCTAGTTAATCTATACTCTCTCCAAGGCCAATGTATCATTCTAGTTAATCTATACTGTCTCCAAGACCAATGTATCATTCTAGTTAATCTATACTCTCACCAAGGCCAGTGTATCATTCTAGTTAATCTATATTCTCTCCCAGACCAATGTATCATTCTAGTTAATCAATACACTCTCCAAGGCCAACGTATCATTCTAATTAATCAATACTCTCTCCAAGACCAATGTATCATTCTAGTTAATCTGCACTCTCTTCAAGACCAATGTATCATTCTAGTTAATCTATACGCTCTCCAAGGCCAATGTATCTTTATAATTAATCTATACTCTCTCCAAGACCAATGTATCATTCTAGTTAATCTATACTCTCTCCACGACCAATGTATCATTCTAGTTATCTATACTCTCTCCAAGGCCAATGTATCATTCTAGTTAATCTATACTCTCTCCAACACCAGTGTATCATTCTAATTAATCTATACTCTCTCCAAGGCCAATGTATCATTCTAGTTAATCTACACTCTCTCCAAGGCCAATGCATCATTCTTTTTAATCTATACTCTCTCCAAGACCAATGTATCATTCTAGTTAATCTATCGTCTCTCCAAGGCCAATGTATCATTCTAGTTAATCTATAAAATCTCCAAGACCAATGTATCATTATAGTGAATCTATACTCTCTCCAAGACCAATGAATCATTCTAGTGAATCTACGCTCTACGAGGCCAATGTATCATTCTAGAGAATCTACGCTCTCCGAGGCCCGTGTATCTTTCTAGTGAATCTAAGCTCTCCGAGGCCAGTGTATCATTCTAGTTAATCTATAATCTCTCCAAGGCCAATGCATCATTTTAGTTAATATATACTCTCTCCAAGGCTAATGTATCATTCTAGATAATCTATACCCTCTCCAAGGCCAATGAATCATTCTAGTTAATCCATACACTCTCCAAGGCCAATGTATCATTCCAGATAATCTATACTCTCTTCAAGGCCAATGTATCATTCTAGTTAATCTATAGTCTCTCCAAGGCCAGTGTATCATGCTAGTTAATCTATACTCTCTCCAAGGTCAATGTATCATTCTAGTAAATCTATAAAATCTCCAAGACCAATGTATCATTATAGTTAATCTATACTCTCTCCACGAACAATGAATCATTCTAGTGAATCTTAGCTCTCCGAGGCCAGTGTATCATTGTAGTGAATCTACACTCTCCGCTGCCAGAGTATCATTCTAGTGAATCAACACTCTCCAAGGCCAGTGTACCATTCTAGTTAATCTACACTCTCTCCAAGGCCAATGTATCATTCTAATTAATCTATACTCTCTCCAAGACCAATGTATCATTCTAGTTAATCTATACGCTCTCCAAGGCCAATGTATCATTCTAATTAATCTATACTCTCTCCAAGACCAATGTATCATTCTAGTTAATCTATACTCTCTCCAAGGCCAATGTATCATTCTAGTTAATCTATACACTCTCCAAGGCCAATGTATCATTCTAGTTAATCTATACACTCTCCAAGACCAATGTATCATTCTAATTAATCTATACTCTCTCCAAGACCAATGTATCATTCTAGTTAATCTATACTCTCTCCAAGGCCAATGTATCATTCTAGTTAATCTATACACTCTCCAAGGCCAATGTATCATTCTAGTTAATCTATACACTCTCCAAGACCAATGTATCATTCTAGTTAATCTATACTCTCTCCAAGGCCAATGTATCATTCTAGTTAATCTATACTCTCTCCAAGACCAATGTATCATTCTAGTTAATCTATACTCTCACCAAGGCCAGTGTATCATTCTAGTTAATCTATATTCTCTCCCAGACCAATGTATCATTCTAGTTTATCTATACGCTCTCCAAGGCCAACGTATCATTCTAATTAATCAATACTCTCTCCAAGACCAATGTATCATTCTAGTTAATCTGTACTCTCTTCAAGACCAATGTATCATTCTAGTTAATCTATACGCTCTCCAAGGACAATGTATCATTCTAATTAATCTATACTCTCTCCAAGACCAATGTATCATTCTAGTTAATCTATACTCTCTCCACGACCAATGTATCATTCTAGTTAATCTATACTCTCTCCAAGGCCAATGTATCATTCTAGTTAATCTATACTCTCTCCAACACCAATGTATCATTCTAATTAATCTATACTCTCTCCAAGGCCAATGTATCATTCTAGTTAATCTACACTCTCTCCAAGGCCAATGTATCATTCTTTTTAATCTATACTCTCTCCAAGACCAATGTATCATTCTAGTTAATCTATCGTCTCTCCAAGGCCAATGTATCATTCTAGTTCATCTATAAAATCTCCAAGACCAATGTATCATTATAGTGAATCTATACTCTCTCCAAGACCAATGAATCATTCTAGTGAATCTACGCTCTACGAGGCCAATGTATCATTCTAGAGAATCTACGCTCTCCGAGGCCAGTGTATCATTCTAGTGAATCTAAGCTCTCCGAGGCCAGTGTATCATTCTAGTGAATCTACACTCTCCGAGGCCACAGTATCATTCTAGTGAATCTACACACTCCAAGGCCAGTGTACCATTCTAGTTAATCTACACTCTCTACAAGGCCAATGTATCATTCTAGTTAATGTATACTCTCTCCAAAGCCAATGTATCATTCTAGTTAATCTACACTCTCTCCAAGGCCAATGTATAATTCTAGTTAATCTATACTCTCTCCAAGGCCAATGTATCATTCTAGTTAATCTATACTCTCTCCATGAACAATGTATCATTCTAGTTAATCTATACTCTCTCCAAGACCAATGTATCTTTCTAGTTAATCCACACTCTCTCCAAGAACAATGCATCATTCTAGTTAATCTATACTCTCTCCAAGACCAATGTATCATTCTAATTAATCTATACTCTCTCCAAGACCAATGTATCATTCTAGTTAATCTGTACTCTCCCCAAGACCAATGTATCATTCTAGTTAATCTATACTCTCTCCAAGGCCAATGTATCATTCTAGATTATCTATATACTCTCCAAGGCCAGTGTATCATTCTAGTTAATCTATACTCTCTCCAAGGCCAGTGTATCATTCTCGTTAATCTGTACTCTCTCCAAGACCAATGTATCATTCTAGTTAATCTATACTCTCTCCAAGGCCAATGTATCATTCTAGTTAATCTATACTCTCTCCAAGGCCAGTGTATCATTCTAGTTAATCTATACTCTCTTCAAGGCCAATGTATCATTCTATTTAAGCTATACACTCTCCAAGGCCAGTGTATCATTCTAGTTAATCTATACTCTCTCCATGGCCAATGTATCATTCTAGTTAATCTATACTCTCTCCAAGGCCAGTGTATCATTCTAGTTAATCTACACTCTCTCCAAGGCCAATGTATCATTCTAGTTAATCTATAGACTCTCCAAGGACAATGTATCATTCTAGTTAATCTGTGCTCTCTCCTAGTCCAATGTATCATTCTAGTTAATCTATACTCTCTCCAAGGCCAATGTATCATTCTAGTTAATCTATACTCTCTCCAAGGCCAATGTATCATTCTAGTTAATCTATACAATCTCCAAGGCCAGTGTATCTTTCTAGTTAATCTATACTCTCTCCAAGGCCAATGCATCATTCTAGTTAATCTATACTCTCTCCACGGCCAATGTATCATTCTAGTTAATCTATAATATCTCCAAGGCCAATGCATCATTCTAGTTAATCTATACTCTCTCCAAGGCTAATGTATCATTCTAGTTAATCTATACCCTCTCCAAGGCCAATGAATCATTCCAGTTAATCCATACACTCTCCAAGGCCAATGTATCATTCCAGATAATCTATACTCTCTTCAAGGCCAATGTATCATTCTAGTTAATCTATACACTCTCCAAGGCCAATGTTTCATTCTAATTAATCTATACTCTCTCCAAGACCAATGTATCATTCTAGTTAATCTATACTCTCTCCAAGGACAATGTATAATTCTAGTTAATCTATACTCTCTCCAATGCCAATGTATCATTCTAGTTAATCTATACTCTCTCCATGAACAATGTATCATTCTAGTTAATCTATACTCTCTCCACGACCAATGTATCTTTCTAGTTAATACACACTCTCTCCAAGAACAATGCATCATTCTAGTTAATCTATAGTCTCTCCAAGACCAATGTATCATTCTAGTTAATCTATACTCTCTCCAAGACCAATGTATCATTCTAGTTAATCTGTACTCTCTCCAAGACCAATGTATCATTCTAGTTAATCTATACTCTCTCCAAGGCCAATGTATCATTCTAGATAATCTATACTCTCTCCAAGGCCAGTGTATCATTCTAGTTAATCTAAACTCTCTCCAAGGCCAATGTATCATTCTAGTTAATCTATATACTCTCCAAGGCCAGTGTATCATTCTAGTTAGTCTATACTCTCTCCAAGGCCAGTGTATCATTCTCATTAATCTGTACTCGCTCCAAGACCAATGTATCATTCTAGTTAATCTATACTCTCTCCAAGGCCAATGTATCATTCTAGTTAATCTATACTCTCTCCAAGGCCAGTGTATCATTCTAGTTATTCTATACTCTCTCCAAGGCCAATGTAACATTCTATTTAAGCTATACACTCTCCAAGGCCAGTGTATCATTCTAGTTAATCTGTACTCTCTCCAAGACAAATGTATCATTCTGGTTAATCTATACTCTCTCCAAGGCCAATGCATCATTCTAGTTAATCTATACTCTCTCCACGGCCAGTGTATCATTCTAGTTAATCTATACTCTCTCCAAGGCCAATGTATCATTCTAGTTAATCTATAGACTCTCCAAGGACAATGTATCATTCTAGTTAATCTGTGCTCTCTCCTAGTCCAATGTATCATTCTAGTTAATCTATACTCTCTCCAAGGCCAATGTATCATTCTAGTTAATCTATACTCTCTCCAAAGCCAATGTATCATTCTAGTTAATCTATACTCTCTCCAAGGCCAGTGTATCATTCTAGTTAATCTATACTCACTCCAAGGCCAATGCATCATTCTAGTTAATATATACTCTCTCCAAGGCCAATGTATCATTCTAGTTAATCTATAATCTCTCCAAGGCCAATGCATCATTTTAGTTAATCTATACTCTCTCCAAAGCTAATGTATCATTCTAGTTAATCTATACCCTCTCCAAGGCCAATGAATCATTCTCGTTAATCCATACACTCTCCAAGGCCAATGTATCATTCCAGATAATCTATACTCTCTTCAAGGCCAATGTATCATTCTAGTTAATCTATAGTCTCTCCAAGGCCAGTGTATCATGCTAGTTAATCTATACTCTCTCCAAGGTCAATGTATCATTCTAGTAAATCTATAAAATCTCCAAGACCAATGTATCATTATACTTAATCTATACTCTCTCCACGACCAATGAATCTTTCTAGTGAATCTATGCTCTACGAGGCCAGTGTATCAGTCTAGTGAATCTACGCTCTCCGAGGCCAGTGTATAATTCTAGTGAATCTTAGCTCTCCGTGGCCAGTGTATCAATCTAGTGAATCTACACTCTCCGAGTCCAGAGTATCATTCTAGTGAATCAACACTCTCCAAGGCCAGTGTACCATTCTAGTTAATCTACACTCTCTCCAAGGCCAGTGTATCATTCTAATTAATCTATACTCTCTCCAAGGCCAATGTATCATTCTAGTTAATCTATACTCTCTGCAAGGCCATTGTATCATTCTAGTTAATCTATACTCTCTCCAAGGCCAATGTATTATTCTAGTTAATCTATACTCTCTCCATGAACAATGTATCATTCTATTTAATCTATACTCTCTCCAAGACCAATGTATCTTTCTAGTTAATCCATACTCTCTCCAAGAACAATGTATCATTCTAGTTAATCTATACTCTCTCCAAGTCCAATGTATCATTCTAGTTAATCTATACTCTCTCCAAGACCAATGTATCATTCTAGTTAATCTGTACTCTCTCCAAGACCAATGTATCATTCTAGTAAATCTATACACTCTCCAAGGCCAATGTATCATTCTAGATAATCTATACTCTCTCCAAGGCCAGTGTATCATTCTAGTTAATCTAAACTCTCTCCAAGGCCAATGTATCATTCTAGTTAATCTATACACTCTCCAAGGCCAGTGTATCATTCTATTTAATCTATACGCACTCCAAGGCCAGTGTATCATTCTAGTTAATCTGTACTCTCTCCAAGACAAATGTATCATTCTAGTTAATCTATACTCTCTCCAAGGCCAATGCATCATTCTAGTTAATCTATACTCTCTCCACGGCCAGTGTATCATTCTAGTTAATCTATACTCTCTCCAAGGCCAATGTATCATTCTAGTTAATCTATAGACTCTCCAAGGACAATGTATCATTCTAGTTAATCTGTGCTCTCTCCTAGTCCAATGTATCATTCTAGTTAATCTATACTCTCTCCAAGGCCAATGTATCATTCTAGTTAATCTATACTCTCTCCAAAGCCAATGTATCATTCTAGTTAATCTATACTCTCTCCAAGGCCAGTGTATCATTCTAGTTAATCTATACTCACTCCAAGGCCAATGCATCATTCTAGTTAATCTATACTCTCTCCAAGGCCAATGTATCATTCTAGTTAATCTATAATCTCTCCAAGGCCAATGCATCATTTTAGTTAATCTATACTCTCTCCAAAGCTAATGTATCATTCTAGTTAATCTATACCCTCTCCAAGGCCAATGAATCATTCTCGTTAATCCATACACTCTCCAAGGCCAATGTATCATTCCAGATAATCTATACTCTCTTCAAGGCCAATGTATCATTCTAGTTAATCTATAGTCTCTCCAAGGCCAGTGTATCATGCTAGTTAATCTATACTCTCTCCAAGGTCAATGTATCATTCTAGTAAATCTATAAAATCTCCAAGACCAATGTATCATTATACTTAATCTATACTCTCTCCACGACCAATGAATCTTTCTAGTGAATCTATGCTCTACGAGGCCAGTGTATCAGTCTAGTGAATCTACGCTCTCCGAGGCCAGTGTATAATTCTAGTGAATCTTAGCTCTCCGTGGCCAGTGTATCAATCTAGTGAATCTACACTCTCCGAGTCCAGAGTATCATTCTAGTGAATCAACACTCTCCAAGGCCAGTGTACCATTCTAGTTAATCTACACTCTCTCCAAGGCCAGTGTATCATTCTAATTAATCTATACTCTCTCCAAGGCCAATGTATCATTCTAGTTAATCTATACTCTCTGCAAGGCCATTGTATCATTCTAGTTAATCTATACTCTCTCCAAGGCCAATGTATTATTCTAGTTAATCTATACTCTCTCCATGAACAATGTATCATTCTATTTAATCTATACTCTCTCCAAGACCAATGTATCTTTCTAGTTAATCCATACTCTCTCCAAGAACAATGTATCATTCTAGTTAATCTATACTCTCTCCAAGTCCAATGTATCATTCTAGTTAATCTATACTCTCTCCAAGACCAATGTATCATTCTAGTTAATCTGTACTCTCTCCAAGACCAATGTATCATTCTAGTAAATCTATACACTCTCCAAGGCCAATGTATCATTCTAGATAATCTATACTCTCTCCAAGGCCAGTGTATCATTCTAGTTAATCTAAACTCTCTCCAAGGCCAATGTATCATTCTAGTTAATCTATACACTCTCCAAGGCCAGTGTATCATTCTATTTAATCTATACGCACTCCAAGGCCAGTGTATCATTCTAGTTAATCTATACTCTCTCCAAGACCAATGTATCATTCTAGTTAATCTATACTCTCTCCAAGGCCAATGTATCATTCTAGTTAATCTATACTCTCTCCAAGGCCAGTGTATCATTCTAGTTAATCTATAGTCTCACCAAGGCCAATGTATCATTCTATTTAATCTACACTCTCACCATGGCCAGTGTATCATTCTAGTTAATGTATACTCTCTCCCAGACCAATGTATCATTCTAGTTAATCTATACTCTCTCGAAGACCAATGTATCATTCTAGTTAATCTATACTCTCTCGAAGACCAATGTATCATTCTAGTTAATCTATACGCTCTCCAAGGCCAATGTATCATTCTAATTAATCTATAATCTCTCCAAGACCAATGTATCATTCTAGTTAATCTATACTCTCTCCAAGGCCAATGTATCATTCTAGTTAATCTATACACTCTCCAAGGCCAATGTATCATTCTAGTTAATCTATACACTCTCCAAGACCAATGTATCATTCTAATTAATCTATACTCTCTCCAAGACCAATGTATCATTCTAGTTAATCTATACTCTCTCCAAGGCCAATGTATCATTCTAGTTAATCGATACACTCTCCAAGGCCAATGTATCATTCTAGTTAATCTATACACTCTCCAAGACCAATGTATCATTCTAGTTAATCTATACTCTCTCCAAGGCCAATGTATCATTCTAGTTAATCTGTACTGTCTCCAAGACCAATGTATCATTCTAGTTAATCTATACTCTCACCAAGGCCAGTGTATCATTCTAGTTAATCTATATTCTCTCCCAGACCAATGTATCATTCTAGTTAATCTATACGCTCTCCAAGGCCAACGTATCATTCTAATTAATCAATACTCTCTCCAAGACCAATGTATCATTCTAGTTAATCTGTACTCTCTTCAAGACCAATGTATCATTCTAGTTAATCTATACGCTCTCCAAGGACAATGTATCATTCTAATTAATCTATACTCTCTCCAAGGCCAATGTATCATTCTAGTTAATCTACACTCTCTCCAAGGCCAATGTATCATTCTTTTTAATCTATACTCTCTCCAAGACCAATGTATCATTCTAGTTAATCTATCGTCTCTCCAAGGCCAATGTATCATTCTAGTTAATCTATAAAATCTCCAAGACAAATGTATCATTAATGTGAATCTATACTCTCTCCAAGACCAATGAATCATTCTAGTGAATCTACGCTCTACGAGGCCAATGTATCATTCTAGAGAATCTACGCTCTCCGAGGCCAGTGTAACATTCTAGTGAATCTAAGCTCTCCGAGGCCAGTGTATCATTCTAGTAAATCTACACTCTCCGAGGCCACAGTATCATTCTAGTGAATCTACACTCTCCAAGGCCAGTGTACCATTCTAGTTAATCTACACTCTCTCCAAGGCCAATGTATCATTCTAGTTAATCTATACTCTATCCAAGGCCAATGTATCATTCTAGTTAATCTACACTCTCTCCAAGGCCAATGTATAATTCTAGTTAATCTATACTCTCTCCAAGGCCAATGTATCATTCGAGTTAATCTATACTCTCTCCATGAACAATGTATCATTCTAGTTAATCTATACTCTCTCCAAGACCAATGTATCATTCTAGTTAATCTATACTCTCTCCAAGACCAATGTATCATTCTAGTTAATCTGTACTCTCCCCAAGACCAATGTATCATTCTAGTTAATCTATACTCTCTCCAAGACCAATGTATCATTCTAGATAATCTATATACTCTCCAAGGCCAGTGTATCATTCTAATTAATCTATACTCTCTCCAAGGCCAGTGTATCATTCTCGTTAATCTGTACTCTCTCCAAGACCAATGTATCATTCTAGTTAATCTATACTCTCTCCAAGGCCAATGTATCATTCTAGTTAATCTATACTCTCTCCAAGGCCAGTGTATCATTCTAGTTAATCTATACTCTCTTCAAGGCCAATGTATCATTCTATTTAAGCTATACACTCTCCAAGGCCAGTGTATCATTCTAGTTAATCTGTACTCTCTCCAAGACAAATGTATCATTCTAGTTAATTATTACTCTCTCCAAGGCCAATGTATCATTCTAGTTAATCTATACTCTCTCCAAGGCCAGTGTATCATTCTAGTTAATCTACACTCTCTCCAAGGCCAATGTATCATTCTAGTTAATCTATAGACTCTCCAAGGACAATGTATCATTCTAGTTAATCTGTGCTCTCTCCTAGTCCAATGTATCATTCTAGTTAATCTATACTCTCTCCAAGGCCAATGTATCATTCTAGTTAATCTATACTCTCTCCAAGGCCAGTGTATCATTCTATTTAATCTATACGCAATCCAAGGCCAGCGTATCATTCTAGTTAATCTGTACTCTCTCCAAGACCAATGTATCATTCTAGTTAATCTATACTCTCTCCAAGGCCAATGTATCATTCTAGTTAATCTATACTCTCTCCAAGACCAATGTATCATTCTAGTTAATCTATACTCTCTCCAAGGCCAATGAATCATTCTAGTTAATCTATACACTCTCCAAGGCCAATGTATCATTCTAGTTAATCTATACACTCTCCAAGACCAATGTATCATTCTAATTAATCTATACTCTCTCCAAGACCAATGTATCATTCTAGTTAATCTATACTCTCTCCAAGGCCAATGTATCATTCTAGTTAATCTATACACTCTCCAAGGCCAATGTATCATTCTAGTTAATCTATACACTCTCCAAGACCAATGTATCATTCTAGTTAATCTATACTCTCTCCAAGGCCAATGTATCATTCTAGTTAATCTATACTGTCTCCAAGACCAATGTATCATTCTAGTTAATCTATACTCTCACCAAGGCCAGTGTATCATTCTAGTTAATCTATATTCTCTCCCAGACCAATGTATCATTCTAGTTTATCTATACGCTCTCCAAGGCCAACGTATCATTCTAATTAATCAATACTCTCTCCAAGACCAATGTATCATTCTAGTTAATCTGTACTCTCTTCAAGACCAATGTATCATTCTAGTTAATCTATACGCTCTCCAAGGACAATGTATCATTCCAATTAATCTATACTCTCTCCAAGACCAATGTATCATTCTAGTTAATCTATACTCTCTCCACGACCAATGTATCATTCTAATTAATCTATACTCTCTCCAAGGCCAATGTATCATTCTAGTTAATCTATACTCTCTCCAAGGCCAATGTATCATTCTAGTTAATCTATAGACTCTCCAAGGACAATGTATCATTCTAGTTAATCTGTGCTCTCTCCTAGTCCAATGTATCATTCTAGTTAATCTATACTCTCTCCAAGGCCAATGTATCATTCTAGTTAATCTATACTCTCTCCAAAGCCAATGTATCATTCTAGTTAATCTATACTCTCTCCAAGGCCAGTGTATCATTCTAGTTAATCTATACTCACTCCAAGGCCAATGCATCATTCTGGTTAATCTATACTCTCTCCAAGGCCAATGTATCATTCTAGTTAATCTATAATCTCTCCAAGGCCAATGCATCATTTTAGTTAATCTATACTCTCTCCAAAGCTAATGTATCATTCTAGTTAATCTATACTCTCTCCAAGACCAATGTATCATTCTAGTTAATCTGTACTCTCCCCAAGACCAATGTATCATTCTAGTTAATCTATACTCTCTCCAAGACCAATGTATCATTCTAGATAATCTATATACTCTCCAAGGCCAGTGTATCATTCTAATTAATCTATACTCTCTCCAAGGCCAGTGTATCATTCTCGTTAATCTGTACTCTCTCCAAGACCAATGTATCATTCTAGTTAATCTATACTCTCTCCAAGGCCAATGTATCATTCTAGTTAATCTATACTCTCTCCAAGGCCAGTGTATCATTCTAGTTAATCTATACTCTCTTCAAGGCCAATGTATCATTCTATTTAAGCTATACACTCTCCAAGGCCAGTGTATCATTCTAGTTAATCTGTACTCTCTCCAAGACAAATGTATCATTCTAGTTAATTATTACTCTCTCCAAGGCCAATGTATCATTCTAGTTAATCTATACTCTCTCCAAGGCCAGTGTATCATTCTAGTTAATCTACACTCTCTCCAAGGCCAATGTATCATTCTAGTTAATCTATAGACTCTCCAAGGACAATGTATCATTCTAGTTAATCTGTGCTCTCTCCTAGTCCAATGTATCATTCTAGTTAATCTATACTCTCTCCAAGGCCAATGTATCATTCTAGTTAATCTATACTCTCTCCAAGGCCAGTGTATCATTCTATTTAATCTATACGCAATCCAAGGCCAGCGTATCATTCTAGTTAATCTGTACTCTCTCCAAGACCAATGTATCATTCTAGTTAATCTATACTCTCTCCAAGGCCAATGTATCATTCTAGTTAATCTATACTCTCTCCAAGACCAATGTATCATTCTAGTTAATCTATACTCTCTCCAAGGCCAATGAATCATTCTAGTTAATCTATACACTCTCCAAGGCCAATGTATCATTCTAGTTAATCTATACACTCTCCAAGACCAATGTATCATTCTAATTAATCTATACTCTCTCCAAGACCAATGTATCATTCTAGTTAATCTATACTCTCTCCAAGGCCAATGTATCATTCTAGTTAATCTATACACTCTCCAAGGCCAATGTATCATTCTAGTTAATCTATACACTCTCCAAGACCAATGTATCATTCTAGTTAATCTATACTCTCTCCAAGGCCAATGTATCATTCTAGTTAATCTATACTGTCTCCAAGACCAATGTATCATTCTAGTTAATCTATACTCTCACCAAGGCCAGTGTATCATTCTAGTTAATCTATATTCTCTCCCAGACCAATGTATCATTCTAGTTTATCTATACGCTCTCCAAGGCCAACGTATCATTCTAATTAATCAATACTCTCTCCAAGACCAATGTATCATTCTAGTTAATCTGTACTCTCTTCAAGACCAATGTATCATTCTAGTTAATCTATACGCTCTCCAAGGACAATGTATCATTCCAATTAATCTATACTCTCTCCAAGACCAATGTATCATTCTAGTTAATCTATACTCTCTCCACGACCAATGTATCATTCTAATTAATCTATACTCTCTCCAAGGCCAATGTATCATTCTAGTTAATCTATACTCTCTCCAAGGCCAATGTATCATTCTAGTTAATCTATAGACTCTCCAAGGACAATGTATCATTCTAGTTAATCTGTGCTCTCTCCTAGTCCAATGTATCATTCTAGTTAATCTATACTCTCTCCAAGGCCAATGTATCATTCTAGTTAATCTATACTCTCTCCAAAGCCAATGTATCATTCTAGTTAATCTATACTCTCTCCAAGGCCAGTGTATCATTCTAGTTAATCTATACTCACTCCAAGGCCAATGCATCATTCTGGTTAATCTATACTCTCTCCAAGGCCAATGTATCATTCTAGTTAATCTATAATCTCTCCAAGGCCAATGCATCATTTTAGTTAATCTATACTCTCTCCAAAGCTAATGTATCATTCTAGTTAATCTATACCCTCTCCAAGGCCAATGAATCATTCTCGTTAATCCATACACTCTCCAAGGCCAATGTATCATTCCAGATAATCTATACTCTCTTCAAGGCCAATGTATCATTCTAGTTAATCTATAGTCTCTCCAAGGCCAGTGTATCATGCTAGTTAATCTATACTCTCTCCAAGGTCAATGTATCATTCTAGTAAATCTATAAAATCTCCAAGACCAATGTATCATTATACTTAATCTATACTCTCTCCACGACCAATGAATCTTTCTAGTGAATCTATGCTCTACGAGGCCAGTGTATCAGTCTAGTGAATCTACGCTCTCCGAGGCCAGTGTATAATTCTAGTGAATCTTAGCTCTCCGTGGCCAGTGTATCAATCTAGTGAATCTACACTCTCCGAGTCCAGAGTATCATTCTAGTGAATCAACACTCTCCAAGGCCAGTGTACCATTCTAGTTAATCTACACTCTCTCCAAGGCCAGTGTATCATTCTAATTAATCTATACTCTCTCCAAGGCCAATGTATCATTCTAGTTAATCTATACTCTCTGCAAGGCCATTGTATCATTCTAGTTAATCTATACTCTCTCCAAGGCCAATGTATTATTCTAGTTAATCTATACTCTCTCCATGAACAATGTATCATTCTATTTAATCTATACTCTCTCCAAGACCAATGTATCTTTCTAGTTAATCCATACTCTCTCCAAGAACAATGTATCATTCTAGTTAATCTATACTCTCTCCAAGTCCAATGTATCATTCTAGTTAATCTATACTCTCTCCAAGACCAATGTATCATTCTAGTTAATCTGTACTCTCTCCAAGACCAATGTATCATTCTAGTAAATCTATACACTCTCCAAGGCCAATGTATCATTCTAGATAATCTATACTCTCTCCAAGGCCAGTGTATCATTCTAGTTAATCTAAACTCTCTCCAAGGCCAATGTATCATTCTAGTTAATCTATACACTCTCCAAGGCCAGTGTATCATTCTATTTAATCTATACGCACTCCAAGGCCAGTGTATCATTCTAGTTAATCTGTACTCTCTCCAAGACCAATGTATCATTCTAGTTAATCTATACTCTCTCCAAGGCCAATGTATCATTCTAGTTAATCTATACTCTCTCCAAGGCCAGTGTATCATTCTAGTTAATCTATAGTCTCACCAAGGCCAATGTATCATTCTATTTAATCTACACTCTCACCATGGCCAGTGTATCATTCTAGTTAATGTATACTCTCTCCCAGACCAATGTATCATTCTAGTTAATCTATACTCTCTCGAAGACCAATGTATCATTCTAGTTAATCTATACTCTCTCGAAGACCAATGTATCATTCTAGTTAATCTATACGCTCTCCAAGGCCAATGTATCATTCTAATTAATCTATAATCTCTCCAAGACCAATGTATCATTCTAGTTAATCTATACTCTCTCCAAGGCCAATGTATCATTCTAGTTAATCTATACACTCTCCAAGGCCAATGTATCATTCTAGTTAATCTATACACTCTCCAAGACCAATGTATCATTCTAATTAATCTATACTCTCTCCAAGACCAATGTATCATTCTAGTTAATCTATACTCTCTCCAAGGCCAATGTATCATTCTAGTTAATCGATACACTCTCCAAGGCCAATGTATCATTCTAGTTAATCTATACACTCTCCAAGACCAATGTATCATTCTAGTTAATCTATACTCTCTCCAAGGCCAATGTATCATTCTAGTTAATCTGTACTGTCTCCAAGACCAATGTATCATTCTAGTTAATCTATACTCTCACCAAGGCCAGTGTATCATTCTAGTTAATCTATATTCTCTCCCAGACCAATGTATCATTCTAGTTAATCTATACGCTCTCCAAGGCCAACGTATCATTCTAATTAATCAATACTCTCTCCAAGACCAATGTATCATTCTAGTTAATCTGTACTCTCTTCAAGACCAATGTATCATTCTAGTTAATCTATACGCTCTCCAAGGACAATGTATCATTCTAATTAATCTATACTCTCTCCAAGGCCAATGTATCATTCTAGTTAATCTACACTCTCTCCAAGGCCAATGTATCATTCTTTTTAATCTATACTCTCTCCAAGACCAATGTATCATTCTAGTTAATCTATCGTCTCTCCAAGGCCAATGTATCATTCTAGTTAATCTATAAAATCTCCAAGACAAATGTATCATTAATGTGAATCTATACTCTCTCCAAGACCAATGAATCATTCTAGTGAATCTACGCTCTACGAGGCCAATGTATCATTCTAGAGAATCTACGCTCTCCGAGGCCAGTGTAACATTCTAGTGAATCTAAGCTCTCCGAGGCCAGTGTATCATTCTAGTAAATCTACACTCTCCGAGGCCACAGTATCATTCTAGTGAATCTACACTCTCCAAGGCCAGTGTACCATTCTAGTTAATCTACACTCTCTCCAAGGCCAATGTATCATTCTAGTTAATCTATACTCTATCCAAGGCCAATGTATCATTCTAGTTAATCTACACTCTCTCCAAGGCCAATGTATAATTCTAGTTAATCTATACTCTCTCCAAGGCCAATGTATCATTCGAGTTAATCTATACTCTCTCCATGAACAATGTATCATTCTAGTTAATCTATACTCTCTCCAAGACCAATGTATCTTTCTAGTTAATCCACACTCTCTCCAAGAACAATGCATCATTCTAGTTAATCTATACTCTCTCCAAGACCAATGTATCATTCTAGTTAATCTATACTCTCTCCAAGACCAATGTATCATTCTAGTTAATCTGTACTCTCCCCAAGACCAATGTATCATTCTAGTTAATCTATACTCTCTCCAAGGCCAATGTATCATTCTAGATAATCTATATACTCTCCAAGGCCAGTGTATCATTCTAATTAATCTATACTCTCTCCAAGGCCAGTGTATCATTCTCGTTAATCTGTACTCTCTCCAAGACCAATGTATCATTCTAGTTAATCTATACTCTCTCCAAGGCCAATGTATCATTCTAGTTAATCTATACTCTCTCCAAGGCCAGTGTATCATTCTAGTTAATCTATACTCTCTTCAAGGCCAATGTATCATTCTATTTAAGCTATACACTCTCCAAGGCCAGTGTATCATTCTAGTTAATCTGTACTCTCTCCAAGACAAATGTATCATTCTAGTTAATTATTACTCTCTCCAAGGCCAATGTATCATTCTAGTTAATCTATACTCTCTCCAAGGCCAGTGTATCATTCTAGTTAATCTACACTCTCTCCAAGGCCAATGTATCATTCTAGTTAATCTATAGACTCTCCAAGGACAATGTATCATTCTAGTTAATCTGTGCTCTCTCCTAGTCCAATGTATCATTCTAGTTAATCTATACTCTCTCCAAGGCCAATGTATCATTCTAGTTAATCTATACTCTCTCCAAGGCCAGTGTATCATTCTATTTAATCTATACGCATTCCAAGGCCAGCGTATCATTCTAGTTAATCTGTACTCTCTCCAAGACCAATGTATCATTCTAGTTAATCTATACTCTCTCCAAGGCCAATGTATCATTCTAGTTAATCTATACTCTCTCCAAGACCAATGTATCATTCTAGTTAATCTATACTCTCTCCAAGGCCAATGAATCATTCTAGTTAATCTATACACTCTCCAAGGCCAATGTATCATTCTAGTTAATCTATACACTCTCCAAGACCAATGTATCATTCTAATTAATCTATACTCTCTCCAAGACCAATGTATCATTCTAGTTAATCTATACTCTCTCCAAGGCCAATGTATCATTCTAGTTAATCTATACACTCTCCAAGGCCAATGTATCATTCTAGTTAATCTATACACTCTCCAAGACCAATGTATCATTCTAGTTAATCTATACTCTCTCCAAGGCCAATGTATCATTCTAGTTAATCTATACTGTCTCCAAGACCAATGTATCATTCTAGTTAATCTATACTCTCACCAAGGCCAGTGTATCATTCTAGTTAATCTATATTCTCTCCCAGACCAATGTATCATTCTAGTTTATCTATACGCTCTCCAAGGCCAACGTATCATTCTAATTAATCAATACTCTCTCCAAGACCAATGTATCATTCTAGTTAATCTGTACTCTCTTCAAGACCAATGTATCATTCTAGTTAATCTATACGCTCTCCAAGGACAATGTATCATTCCAATTAATCTATACTCTCTCCAAGACCAATGTATCATTCTAGTTAATCTATACTCTCTCCACGACCAATGTATCATTCTAATTAATCTATACTCTCTCCAAGGCCAATGTATCATTCTAGTTAATCTACACTCTCTCCAAGGCCAATGTATCATTCTTTTTAATCTATACTCTCTCCAAGACCAATGTATCATTCTAGTTAATCTATCGTCTCTCCAAGGCCAATGTATCATTCTAGTTAATCTATAAAATCTCCAAGACCAATGTAACATTATAGTGAATCTATACTCTCTCCAAGACCAATGAATCATTCTAGTGAATCTACGCTCTACGAGGCCAATGTATCATTCTAGAGAATCTACGCTCTCCGAGGCCAGTGTATCATTCTAGTGAATCTAAGCTCTCCGAGGCCAGTGTATCATTCTAGTGAATCTACACTCTCCGAGGCCACAGTATAATTCTAGTGAATCTACACTCTCCAAGGCCAGTGTACCATTCTAGTTAATCTACACTCTCTCCAAGGCCAATGTATCATTCTAGTTAATCTATACTCTCTCCAAGGCCAATGTATCATTCTAGTTAATCTACACTCTCTCCAAGGCCAATGTATAATTCTAGTTAATCTATACTCTCTCCAAGGCCAATGTATCATTCTAGTTAATCTATACTCTCTCCATGAACAATGTATCATTCTAGTTAATCTATACTCTCTCCAAGACCAATGTATCTTTCTAGTTAATCCACACTCTCTCCAAGAACAATGCATCATTCTAGTTAATCTATACTCTCTCCAAGACCAATGTATCATTCTAGTTAATCTATACTCTCTCCAAGACCAATGTATCATTCTAGTTATTCTGTACTCTCCCCAAGACCAATGTATCATTCTAGTAAATCTATACTCTCTCCAAGGCCAATGTATCATTCTAGATAATCTATATACTCTCCAAAGCCAGTGTATCATTCTAGTTAATCTATACTCTCTCCAAGGCCAGTGTATCATTCTCGTTAATCTGTACTCTCTCCAAGACCAATGTATCATTCTAGTTAATCTATACTCTCTCCAAGGCCAATGTATCATTCTAGTTAATCTATACTCTCTCCAAGGCCAGTGTATCATTCTAGTTAATCTATACTCTCTTCAAGGCCAATGTATCATTCTATTTAAGCTATACACTCTCCAAGGCCAGTGTATCATTCTAGTTAATCTGTACTCTCTCCAAGACAAATGTATCATTCTAGTTAATCTATACTCTCTCCAAGGCCAATGTATCATTCTAGTTAATCTATACTCTCTCCAAGGCCAGTGTATCATTCTAGTTAATCTACACTCTCTCCAAGGCCAATGTATCATTCTAGTTAATCTATAGACTCTCCAAGGACAATGTATCATTCTAGTTAATCTGTGCTCTCTCCTAGTCCAATGTATCATTCTAGTTAATCTATATTCTCTCCCAGACCAATGTATCATTCTAGTTAATCTATACGCTCTCCAAGGCCAACGTATCATTCTAATTAATCAATACTCTCTCCAAGACCAATGTATCATTCTAGTTAATCTGTACTCTCTTCAAGACCAATGTATCATTCTAGTTAATCTATACGCTCTCCAAGGACAATGTATCATTCTAATTAATCTATACTCTCTCCAAGGCCAATGTATCATTCTAGTTAATCTACACTCTCTCCAAGGCCAATGTATCATTCTTTTTAATCTATACTCTCTCCAAGACCAATGTATCATTCTAGTTAATCTATCGTCTCTCCAAGGCCAATGTATCATTCTAGTTAATCTATAAAATCTCCAAGACAAATGTATCATTAATGTGAATCTATACTCTCTCCAAGACCAATGAATCATTCTAGTGAATCTACGCTCTACGAGGCCAATGTATCATTCTAGAGAATCTACGCTCTCCGAGGCCAGTGTAACATTCTAGTGAATCTAAGCTCTCCGAGGCCAGTGTATCATTCTAGTAAATCTACACTCTCCGAGGCCACAGTATCATTCTAGTGAATCTACACTCTCCAAGGCCAGTGTACCATTCTAGTTAATCTACACTCTCTCCAAGGCCAATGTATCATTCTAGTTAATCTATACTCTATCCAAGGCCAATGTATCATTCTAGTTAATCTACACTCTCTCCAAGGCCAATGTATAATTCTAGTTAATCTATACTCTCTCCAAGGCCAATGTATCATTCGAGTTAATCTATACTCTCTCCATGAACAATGTATCATTCTAGTTAATCTATACTCTCTCCAAGACCAATGTATCTTTCTAGTTAATCCACACTCTCTCCAAGAACAATGCATCATTCTAGTTAATCTATACTCTCTCCAAGACCAATGTATCATTCTAGTTAATCTATACTCTCTCCAAGACCAATGTATCATTCTAGTTAATCTGTACTCTCCCCAAGACCAATGTATCATTCTAGTTAATCTATACTCTCTCCAAGGCCAATGTATCATTCTAGATAATCTATATACTCTCCAAGGCCAGTGTATCATTCTAATTAATCTATACTCTCTCCAAGGCCAGTGTATCATTCTCGTTAATCTGTACTCTCTCCAAGACCAATGTATCATTCTAGTTAATCTATACTCTCTCCAAGGCCAATGTATCATTCTAGTTAATCTATACTCTCTCCAAGGCCAGTGTATCATTCTAGTTAATCTATACTCTCTTCAAGGCCAATGTATCATTCTATTTAAGCTATACACTCTCCAAGGCCAGTGTATCATTCTAGTTAATCTGTACTCTCTCCAAGACAAATGTATCATTCTAGTTAATTATTACTCTCTCCAAGGCCAATGTATCATTCTAGTTAATCTATACTCTCTCCAAGGCCAGTGTATCATTCTAGTTAATCTACACTCTCTCCAAGGCCAATGTATCATTCTAGTTAATCTATAGACTCTCCAAGGACAATGTATCATTCTAGTTAATCTGTGCTCTCTCCTAGTCCAATGTATCATTCTAGTTAATCTATACTCTCTCCAAGGCCAATGTATCATTCTAGTTAATCTATACTCTCTCCAAGGCCAGTGTATCATTCTATTTAATCTATACGCACTCCAAGGCCAGCGTATCATTCTAGTTAATCTGTACTCTCTCCAAGACCAATGTATCATTCTAGTTAATCTATACTCTCTCCAAGGCCAATGTATCATTCTAGTTAATCTATACTCTCTCCAAGACCAATGTATCATTCTAGTTAATCTATACTCTCTCCAAGGCCAATGAATCATTCTAGTTAATCTATACACTCTCCAAGGCCAATGTATCATTCTAGTTAATCTATACACTCTCCAAGACCAATGTATCATTCTAATTAATCTATACTCTCTCCAAGACCAATGTATCATTCTAGTTAATCTATACTCTCTCCAAGGCCAATGTATCATTCTAGTTAATCTATACACTCTCCAAGGCCAATGTATCATTCTAGTTAATCTATACACTCTCCAAGACCAATGTATCATTCTAGTTAATCTATACTCTCTCCAAGGCCAATGTATCATTCTAGTTAATCTATACTGTCTCCAAGACCAATGTATCATTCTAGTTAATCTATACTCTCACCAAGGCCAGTGTATCATTCTAGTTAATCTATATTCTCTCCCAGACCAATGTATCATTCTAGTTTATCTATACGCTCTCCAAGGCCAACGTATCATTCTAATTAATCAATACTCTCTCCAAGACCAATGTATCATTCTAGTTAATCTGTACTCTCTTCAAGACCAATGTATCATTCTAGTTAATCTATACGCTCTCCAAGGACAATGTATCATTCCAATTAATCTATACTCTCTCCAAGACCAATGTATCATTCTAGTTAATCTATACTCTCTCCACGACCAATGTATCATTCTAATTAATCTATACTCTCTCCAAGGCCAATGTATCATTCTAGTTAATCTACACTCTCTCCAAGGCCAATGTATCATTCTTTTTAATCTATACTCTCTCCAAGACCAATGTATCATTCTAGTTAATCTATCGTCTCTCCAAGGCCAATGTATCATTCTAGTTAATCTATAAAATCTCCAAGACCAATGTAACATTATAGTGAATCTATACTCTCTCCAAGACCAATGAATCATTCTAGTGAATCTACGCTCTACGAGGCCAATGTATCATTCTAGAGAATCTACGCTCTCCGAGGCCAGTGTATCATTCTAGTGAATCTAAGCTCTCCGAGGCCAGTGTATCATTCTAGTGAATCTACACTCTCCGAGGCCACAGTATAATTCTAGTGAATCTACACTCTCCAAGGCCAGTGTACCATTCTAGTTAATCTACACTCTCTCCAAGGCCAATGTATCATTCTAGTTAATCTATACTCTCTCCAAGGCCAATGTATCATTCTAGTTAATCTACACTCTCTCCAAGGCCAATGTATAATTCTAGTTAATCTATACTCTCTCCAAGGCCAATGTATCATTCTAGTTAATCTATACTCTCTCCATGAACAATGTATCATTCTAGTTAATCTATACTCTCTCCAAGACCAATGTATCTTTCTAGTTAATCCACACTCTCTCCAAGAACAATGCATCATTCTAGTTAATCTATACTCTCTCCAAGACCAATGTATCATTCTAGTTAATCTATACTCTCTCCAAGACCAATGTATCATTCTAGTTATTCTGTACTCTCCCCAAGACCAATGTATCATTCTAGTAAATCTATACTCTCTCCAAGGCCAATGTATCATTCTAGATAATCTATATACTCTCCAAAGCCAGTGTATCATTCTAGTTAATCTATACTCTCTCCAAGGCCAGTGTATCATTCTCGTTAATCTGTACTCTCTCCAAGACCAATGTATCATTCTAGTTAATCTATACTCTCTCCAAGGCCAATGTATCATTCCAGTTAATCTATACTCTCTCCAAGGCCAGTGTATCATTCTAGTTAATCTATACGCTCTTCAAGGCCAATGTATCATTCTATTTAAGCTATACACTCTCCAAGGCCAGTGTATCATTCTAGTTAATCTGTACTCTCTCCAAGACAAATGTATCATTCTAGTTAATCTATACTCTCTCCAAGGCCAATGTATCATTCTAGTTAATCTATACTCTCTCCAAGGCCAGTGTATCATTCTAGTTAATCTACACTCTCTCCAAGGCCAATGTATCATTCTAGTTAATCTATAGACTCTCCAAGGACAATGTATCATTCTAGTTAATCTGTGCTCTCTCCTAGTCCAATGTATCATTCTAGTTAATCTATACTCTCTCCAAGGCCAATGTATCATTCTAGTTAATCTATACTCTCTCCAAGGCCAATGTATCATTCTAGTTAATCTATACAATCTCCAAGGCCAGTGTATCATTCTAGTTAATCTATACTCTCTCCAAGGCCAATGCATCATTCTAGTTAATCTATACTCTCTCCAAGGCCAATGTATCATTCTAGTTAATCTATAATCTCTCCAAGGCCAATGTATCATTCTAGTTAAACTATACTGTCTCCAAGACCAATGTATCATTCTAGTTAATCTATACTCTCACCAAGGCCAGTGTATCATTCTAGTTAATCTATATTCTCTCCCAGACCAATGTATCATTCTAGTTTATCTATACGCTCTCCAAGGCCAACGTATCATTCTAATTAATCAATACTCTCTCCAAGACCAATGTATCATTCTAGTTAATCTGTACTCTCTTCAAGACCAATGTATCATTCTAGTTAATCTATACGCTCTCCAAGGACAATGTATCATTCCAATTAATCTATACTCTCTCCAAGACCAATGTATCATTCTAGTTAATCTATACTCTCTCCACGACCAATGTATCATTCTAATTAATCTATACTCTCTCCAAGGCCAATGTATCATTCTAGTTAATCTACACTCTCTCCAAGGCCAATGTATCATTCTTTTTAATCTATACTCTCTCCAAGACCAATGTATCATTCTAGTTAATCTATCGTCTCTCCAAGGCCAATGTATCATTGTAGTTAATCTATAAAATCTCCAAGACCAATGTAACATAATAGTGAATCTATACTCTCTCCAAGACCAATGAATCATTCTAGTGAATCTACGCTCTACGAGGCCAATGTATCATTCTAGAGAATCTACGCTCTCCGAGGCCAGTGTAACATTCTAGTGAATCTAAGCTCTCCGAGGCCAGTGTATCATTCTAGTGAATCTACACTCTCCGAGGCCACAGTATAATTCTAGTGAATCTACACTCTCCAAGGCCAGTGTACCATTCTAGTTAATCTACACTCTCTCCAAGGCCAATGTATCATTCTAGTTAATCTATACTCTCTCCAAGGCCAATGTATCATTCTAGTTAATCTACACTCTCTCCAAGGCCAATGTATAATTCTAGTTAATCTATACTCTCTCCAAGGCCAATGTATCATTCTAGTTAATCTATACTCTCTCCATGAACAATGTATCATTCTAGTTAATCTATACTCTCTCCAAGACCAATGTATCTTTCTAGTTAATCCACACTCTCTCCAAGAACAATGCATCATTCTAGTTAATCTAATCTCTCTCCAAGACCAATGTATCATTCTAGTTAATCTATACTCTCTCCAAGACCAATGTATCATTCTAGTTAATCTGTACTCTCCCCAAGACCAATGTATCATTCTAGTTAATCTATACTCTCTCCAAGGCCAATGTATCATTCTAGATAATCTATATACTCTCCAAAGCCAGTGTATCATTCTAGTTAATCTATACTCTCTCCAAGGCCAGTGTATCATTCTCGTTAATCTGTACTGTCTCCAAGACCAATGTATCATTCTAGTTAATCTATACTCTCTCCAAGGCCAATGTATCATTCTAGTTAATCTATACTCTCTCCAAGGCCAGTGTATCATTCTAGTTAATCTATACTCTCTCCAAGGCCAATGTATCATTCTAGTTAATCTATAGACTCTCCAAGGACAATGTATCATTCTAGTTAATCTGTGCTCTCTCCTAGTCCAATGTATCATTCTAGTTAATCTATACTCTCTCCAAGGCCAATGTATCATTCTAGTTAATCTATACACTCTCCAAGGCCAATGTATCATTCTTGATAATCTATACTCTCTCCAAGGCCAGTGTATCATTCTAGTTAATCTAAACTCTCTCCAAGGCCAATGTATCATTCTAGTTAATCTATACACTCTCCAAGGCCAGTGTATCATTCTATTTAATCTATACGCACTCCAAGGCCAGTGTATCATTCTAGTTAATCTGTACTCTCTCCAAGACCAATGTATCATTCTAGTTAATCTATACTCTCTCCAAGGCCAATGTATCATTCTAGTTAATCTATACTCTCTCCAAGGCCAGTGTATCATTCTAGTTAATCTATAGTCTCACCAAGGCCAATGTATCATTCTATTTAATCTATACTCTCACCATGGCCAGTGTATCATTCTAGTTAATGTATACTCTCTCCCAGACCAATGTATCATTCTAGTTAATCTATACTCTCTCGAAGACCAATGTATCATTCTAGTTAATCTATACTCTCTCGAAGACCAATGTATCATTCTAGTTAATCTATACGCTCTCCAAGGCCAATGTATCATTCTAATTAATCTATAATCTCTCCAAGACCAATGTATCATTCTAGTTAATCTATACTCTCTCCAAGGCCAATGTATCATTCTAGTTAATCTATACACTCTCCAAGGCCAATGTATCATTCTAGTTAATCTATACACTCTCCAAGACCAATGTATCATTCTAATTAATCTATACTCTCTCCAAGACCAATGTATCATTCTAGTTAATCTATACTCTCTCCAAGGCCAATGTATCATTCTAGTTAATCGATACACTCTCCAAGGCCAATGTATCATTCTAGATAATCTATACACTCTCCAAGACCAATGTATCATTCTAGTTAATCTATACTCTCTCCAAGGCCAATGTATCATTCTAGTTAATCTGTACTGTCTCCAAGACCAATGTATCATTCTAGTTAATCTATACTCTCACCAAGGCCAGTGTATCATTCTAGTTAATCTATATTCTCTCCCAGACCAATGTATCATTCTAGTTAATCTATACGCTCTCCAAGGCCAACGTATCATTCTAATTAATCAATACTCTCTCCAAGACCAATGTATCATTCTAGTTAATCTGTACTCTCTTCAAGACCAATGTATCATTCTAGTTAATCTATACGCTCTCCAAGGACAATGTATCATTCTAATTAATCTATACTCTCTCCAAGGCCAATGTATCATTCTAGTTAATCTCCACTCTCTCCAAGGCCAATGTATCATTCTTTTTAATCTATACTCTCTCCAAGACCAATGTATCATTCTAGTTAATCTATCGTCTCTCCAAGGCCAATGTATCATTCTAGTTAATCTATAAAATCTCCAAGACAAATGTATCATTCTAGTTAATCTATACTCTTTCCAAGGCCAGTGTATCATTCTAGTTAATCTATACTCTCTCCAAGGCCAATGCATCATTCTAGTTAATCTATACTCTCTCCAAGGCCAATGTATCATTCTAGTTAATCTATAATCTCTCCAAGGACAATGCATCATTTTAGTTAATCTATACTCTCTCCAAGGCTAATGTATCATTCTAGTTAATCTATACCCTCTCCAAGGGCAATGAATCATTCTCGTTAATCCATACACTCTCCAAGGCCAATGTATCATTCCAGATAATCTATACTCTCTTCAAGGCCAATGTCTCATTCTAGTTAATCTATAGTCTCTCCAAGGCCAGTGTATCATGCTAGTTAATCTATACTCTCTCCAAGGTCAATGTATCATTCTAGTAAATCTATAAAATCTCCAAGACCAATGTATCATTATAGTTAATCTATACTCTCTCCACGACCAATGAATCATTCTAGTGAATCTATGCTCTACGAGGCCAGTGTATCAGTCTAGTGAATCTACGCTCTCCGAGGCCAGTGTATAATTCTAGTGAATCTTAGCTCTCCGAGGCCAGTGTATCATTCTAGTGAATCTACACTCTCCGAGGCCAGAGTATCATTCTAGTGAATCAACACTCTCCAAGGCCAGTGTACCATTCTAGTTAATCTACACTCTCTCCAAGGCCAGTGTATCATTCTAATTAATCTATACTCTCTCCAAGGCCAATGTATCATTCTAGTTAATCTATACTCTCTCCAAGGCCAATGTATCATTCTAGTTAATCTATACTCTCTCCAAGGCCAATGTATTATTCTAGTTAATCTATACTCCCTCCATGAACAATGTATCATTCTAGTTAATCTATACTCTCTCCAAGACCAATGTATCTTTCTAGTTAATCCATACTCTCTCCAAGAACAATGTATCATTCTAGTTAATCTATACTCTCTCCAAGTCCAATGTATCATTCTAGTTAATCTATACTCTCTCCAAGACCAATGTATCATTCTAGTTAATCTGTACTCTCTCCAAGACCAATGTATCATTCTAGTAAATCTATACACTCTCCAAGGCCAATGTATCATTCTAGATAATCTATACTCTCTCCAAGGCCAGTGTATCATTCTAATTAATCTAAACTCTCTCCAAGGCCAATTTATCATTCTAGTTAATCTATACACTCTCCAAGGCCAGTGTATCATTCTATTTAATCTATACGCACTCCAAGGCCAGTGTATCATTCTAGTTAATCTGTACTCTCTCCAAGACCAATGTATCATTCTAGTTAATCTATACTCTCTCCAAGGCCAATGTATCATTCTAGTTAATCTATACTCTCTCCAAGGCCAGTGTATCATTCTAGTTAATCTATAGTCTCACCAAGGCCAATGTATCATTCTATTTAATCTATACTCTCACCATGGCCAGTGTATCATTCTAGTTAATGTATACTCTCTCCCAGACCAATGTATCATTCTAGTTAATCTATACTCTCTCCAAGACCAATGTATCATTCTAGTTAATCTGTACTCTCTCCAAGACCAATGTATCATTCTAGTTAATCTATACTCTCTCCAAGACCAATGTATCTTTCTAGTTAATCCATACTCTCTCCAAGAACAATGTATCATTCTAGTTAATCTATACTCTCTCCAAGTCCAATGTATCATTCTAGTTAATCTATACTCTCTCCAAGACCAATGTATCATTCTAGTTAATCTGTACTCTCTCCAAGACCAATGTATCATTCTAGTAAATCTATACACTCTCCAAGGCCAATGTATCATTCTAGATAATCTATACTCTCTCCAAGGCCAGTGTATCATTCTAGTTAATCTAAACTCTCTCCAAGGCCAATGTATCATTCCAGTTAATCTATACACTCTCCAAGGCCAGTGTATCATTCTATTTAATCTATACGCACTCCAAGGCCAGTGTATCATTCTAGTTAATCTGTACTCTCTCCAAGACCAATGTATCATTCTAGTTAATCTATACTCTCTCCAAGGCCAATGTATCATTCTAGTTAATCTATACTCTCTCCAAGGCCAGTGTATCATTCTAGTTAATCTATAGTCTCACCAAGGCCAATGTATCATTCTATTTAATCTATACTCTCACAATGGCCAGTGTATCATTCTAGTTAATGTATACTCTCTCCCAGACCAATGTATCATTCTAGTTAATCTATACTCTCTCCAAGACCAATGTATCATTCTAGTTAATCTATACTCTCTCGAAGACCAATGTATCATTCTAGTTAATCTATACGCTCTCCAAGGCCAATGTATCATTCTAATTAATCTATAATCTCTCCAAGACCAATGTATCATTCTAGTTAATCTATACTCTCTCCAAGGCCAATGTATCATTCTAGTTAATCTATACACTCTCCAAGGCCAATGTATCATTCTAGTTAATCTATACACTCTCCAAGACCAATGTATCATTCTAATTAATCTATACTCTCTCCAAGACCAATGTATCATTCTAGTTAATCTATACTCTCTCCAAGGCCAATGTATCATTCTAGTTAATCTATACACTCTCCAAGGCCAATGTATCATTCTAGTTAATCTATACACTCTCCAAGACCAATGTATCATTCTAGTTAATCTATACTCTCTCCAAGGCCAATGTATCATTCTAGTTAATCTGTACTGTCTCCAAGACCAATGTATCATTCTAGTTAATCTATACTCTCACCATGGCCAGTGTATCATTCCAGTTAATCTATATTCTCTCCCAGACCAATGTATCATTCTAGTTAATCTATACGCTCTCCAAGGCCAACGTATCATTCTAATTAATCAATACTCTCTCCAAGACCAATGTATCATTCTAGTTAATCTGTACTCTCTTCAAGACCAATGTATCATTCTAGTTAATCTATACGCTCTCCAAGGACAATGTATCATTCTAATTAATCTATACTCTCTCCAAGGCCAATGTATCATTCTAGTTAATCTACACTCTCTCCAAGGCCAATGTATCATTCTTTTTAATCTATACTCTCTCCAAGACCAATGTATCATTCTAGTTAATCTATCGTCTCTCCAAGGCCAATGTATCATTCTAGTTAATCTATAAAATCTCCAAGACCAATGTATCATTAATGTGAATCTATACTCTCTCCAAGACCAATGAATCATTCTAGTGAATCTACGCTCTACGAGGCCAATGTATCATTCTAGAGAATCTACGCTCTCCGAGGCCAGTGTATCATTCTAGTGAATCTAAGCTCTCCGAGGCCAGTGTATCATTCTAGTAAATCTACACTCTCCGAGGCCACAGTATCATTCTAGTGAAAATACACTCTCCAAGGCCAGCGTACTATTCTAGTTAATCTACACTCTCTCCAAGGCCAATGTATCATTCTAGTTAATCTATACTCTATCCAAGGCCAATGTATCATTCTAGTTAATCTACACTCTCTCCAAGGCCAATGTATAATTCTAGTTAATCTATACTCTCTCCAAGGCCAATGTATCATTCTAGTTAATCTATACTCTCTCCATGAACAATGTATCATTCTAGTTAATCTATACTCTCTCCAAGACCAATGTATCTTTCTAGTTAATCCACACTCTCTCCAAGAACAATGCATCATTCTAGTTAATCTATACTCTCTCCAAGACCAATGTATCATTCTAGTTAATCTATACTCTCTCCAAGACCAATGTATCATTCTAGTTAATCTGCACTCTCCCCAAGACCAATGTATCATTCTAGTTAATCTATACTCTCTCCAAGGCCAATGTATCATTCTAGATAATCTATATACTCTCCAAGGCCAGTGTATCATTCTCGTTAATCTATACTCTCTCCAAGGCCAGTGTATCATTCTCGTTAATCTGTACTCTCTCCAAGACCAATGTATCATTCTAGTTAATCTATACTCTCTCCAAGGCCAATGTATCATTCTAGTTAATCTATACTCTCTCCAAGGCCAGTGTATCATTCTAGTTAATCTATACTCTCTTCAAGGACAATGTATCATTCTATTTAAGCTATACACTCTCCAAGGCCAGTGTTTCATTCTAGTTAATCTGTACTCTCTCCAAGACAAATGTATCATTCTAGTTAATTACTACTCTCTCCAAGGCCAATGTATCATTCTAGTTAATCTATACTCTCTCCAAGGCCAGTGTATCATTCTAGTTAATCTACACTCTCTCCAAGGCCAATGTATCATTCTAGTTAATCTATAGACTCTCCAAGGACAATGTATATTTCTAGTTAATCTGTGCTCTCTCCTAGTCCAATGTATCATTCTAGTTAATCTATACTCTCTCCAAGGCCAATGTATCATTCTAGTTAATCTATACTCTCTCCAAGGCCAATGTATCATTCTAGTTAATCTATACAATCTCCAAGGCCAGTGTATCATTCTAGTTAATCTATACTCTCTCCAAGGCCAATGCATCATTCTAGTTAATCTATACTCTCTCCAAGTCCAATGTATCATTCTAGTTAATCTATACTCTCTCCAAGACCAATGTATCATTCTAGTTAATCTGTACTCTCTCCAAGACCAATGTATCATTCTAGTAAATCTATACACTCTCCAAGGCCAATGTATCATTCTAGATAATCTATACTCTCTCCAAGGCCAGTGTATCATTCTAGTTAATCTAAACTCTCTCCAAGGCCAATGTATCATTCTAGTTAATCTATACACTCTCCAAGGCCAGTGTATCATTCTATTTAATCTATACGCACTCCAAGGCCAGTGTATCATTCTAGTTAATCTGTACTCTCTCCAAGACCAATGTATCATTCTAGTTAATCTATACTCTCTCCAAGGCCAATGTATCATTCTAGTTAATCTATACTCTCTCCAAGGCCAGTGTATCATTCTAGTTAATCTATAGTCTCACCAAGGCCAATGTATCATTCTATTTAATCTATACTCTCACCATGGCCAGTGTATCATTCTAGTTAATGTATACTCTCTCCCAGACCAATGTATCATTCTAGTTAATCTATACTCTCTCCAAGACCAATGTATCATTCTAGTTAATCTATACTCTCTCGAAGACCAATGTATCATTCTAGTTAATCTATACGCTCTCCAAGGCCAATGTATCATTATAATTAATCTATAATCTCTCCAAGACCAATATATCATTCTAGTTAATCTATACTCTCTCCAAGGCCAATGTATCATTCTAGTTAATCTATACACTCTCCAAGGCCAATGTATCATTCTAGTTATTCTATACACTCTCCAAGACCAATGTATCATTCTAATTAATCTATACTCTCTCCAAGACCAATGTATCATTCTAGTTAATCTATACTCTCTCCAAGGCCAATGTATCATTCTAGTTAATCTATACACTCTCCAAGGCCAATGTATCATTCTAGTTAATCTATACACTCTCCAAGACCAATGTATCATTCTAGTTAATCTATACTCTCTCCAAGGCCAATGTATCATTCTAGTTAATCTGTACTGTCTCCAAGACCAATGTATCATTCTAGTTAATCTATACTCTCACCAAGGCCAGTGTATCATTCTAGTTAATCTATATTCTCTCCCAGACCAATGTATCATTCTAGTTAATCTATACGCTCTCCAAGGCCAACGTATCATTCTAATTAATCAATACTGTCTCCAAGACCAATGTATCATTCTAGTTAATCTGTACTCTCTTCAAGACCAATGTATCATTCTAGTTAATCTATACACTCTCCAAGGACAATGTATCATTCTAATTAATCTATACTCTCTCCAAGGCCAATGTATCATTCTTTTTAATCTATACTCTCTCCAAGACCAATGTATCATTCTAGTTAATCTATCGTCTCTCCAAGGCCAATGTATCATTCTATATAATCTATAAAATCTCCAAGACCAATGTATCATTAATGTGAATCTATACTCTCTCCAAGACCAATGAATCATTCTAGTGAATCTACGCTCTACGAGGCCAATGTATCATTCTAGAGAATCTGCGCTCTCCGAGGCCAGTGTATCATTCTAGTGAATCTAAGCTCTCCGAGGCCAGTGTATCATTCTAGTAAATCTACACTCTCCGAGGCCACAGTATCATTCTAGTGAATCCACACTCTCCAAGGCCAGTGTACCATTCTAGTTAATCTACACTCTCTCCAAGGCCAATGTATCATTCTAGTTAATCTATACTCTATCCAAGGCCAATGTATCATTCTAGTTAATCTACACTCTCTCCAAGGCCAATGTATAATTCTAGTTAATCTATACTCTCTCCAAGGCCAATGTATCATTCTAGTTAATCTATACTCTCTCCATGAACAATGTATCATTCTAGTTAATCTATACTCTCTCCAAGACCAATGTATCTTTCTAGTCAATCCACACTCTCTCCAAGAACAATGCATCATTCTAGTTAATCTATACTCTCTCCAAGACCAATGTATCATTCTAGTTAATCTATACTCTCTCCAAGACCAATGTATCATTCTAGTTAATCTGTACTCTCCCCAAGACCAATGTATCATTCTAGTTAATCTATACTCTCTCCAAGGCCAATGTATCATTCTAGATAATCTATATACTCTCCAAGGCCAGTGTATCATTCTAGTTAATCTATACTCTCTCCAAGGCCAGTGTATCATTCTCGTTAATCTGTACTCTCTCCAAGACCAATGTATCATTCTAGTTAATCTATACTCTCTCCAAGGCCAATGTATCATTCTAGTTAATCTATACTCTCTCCAAGGCCAGTGTATCATTCTAGTTAATCAATACTCTCTTCAAGGCCAATGTATCATTCTATTTAAGCTATACACTCTCCAAGGCCAGTGTATCATTCTAGTTAATCTGTACTCTCTCCAAGACAAATGTATCATTCTAGTTAATTATAACTCTCTCCAAGGCCAATGTATCATTCTAGTTAATCTATACTCTCTCCAAGGCCAGTGTATCATTCTAGTTAATCTACACTCTCTGCAAGGCCAGTGTATCATTCTAGTTAATCTACACTCTCTCCAAGGACAATGTATCATTCTAGTTAATCTGTGCTCTCTCCTAGTCCAATGTATCATTCTAGTTAATCTATACTCTCTCCAAGGCCAATGTATCATTCTAGTTAATCTATACTCTCTCCAAGGCCAATGTATCATTCTAGTTAATCTATACAATCTCCAAGGCCAGTGTATCATTCTAGTTAATCTATACTCTCTCCAAGGCCAATGCATCATTCTAGTTAATCTATACTCTCTCCAAGGCCAATGTATCATTCTAGTTAATCTATAATCTCTCCAAGGCCAATGCATCATTCTAGTTAATCTATACTCTCTCCAAGGCTAATGTGTCATTCTAGTTAATCTATACCCTCTCCAAGGCCAATGAATCATTCTAGTTAATCCATACACTCTCCAAGGCCAATGTATCATTCCAGATAATCTATACTCTCTTCAAGGCCAATGTATCATTCTAGTTAATGTATAGTCTCTCCAAGGCCAGTGTATCATTCTAGTTAATCTATAGTCTCTCCAAGTTCAATGTATCATTCTAGTTAATCTATACACTCTCCAAGACCAATGTATCATTCTAGTTAATCTATACTCTCTCCAAGACCAATGTATCATTCTAGTTAATCTATAAACTCTCCAAGGCCAATGTTTCATTCTAATTAATCTATACTCTCTCCAAGACCAATGTATTATTCTAGTTAATCCATACTCTCTCCAAGACCAATGTATCATTCTAGTTAATCTATACTCTCTCCAAGGCCAATGTATCATTCTAGTTAATCTGTACTGTCTCCAAGACCAATGTATCATTCTAGTTAATCTATACTCTCACCATGGCCAGTGTATCATTCCAGTTAATCTATATTCTCTCCCAGACCAATGTATCATTCTAGTAAATCTATACGCTCTCCAAGGCCAACGTATCATTCTAATTAATCAATACTCTCTCCAAGACCAATGTATCATTCTAGTTAATCTGTACTCTCTTCAAGACCAATGTATCATTCTAGTTAATCTATACGCTCTCCAAGGAAAATGTATCATTCTAATTAATCTATACTCTCTCCAAGGCCAATGTATCATTCTAGTTAATCTACACTCTCTCCAAGTTTAATGTATCATTCTTTTTAATCTATACTCTCTCCAAGACCAATGTATCATTCTAGTTAATCTATCGTCTCTCCAAGGCCAATGTATCATTCTAGTTAATCTATAAAATCTCCAAGACCAATGTATCATTAATGTGAATCTATACTCTCTCCAAGACCAATGAATCATTCTAGTGAATCTACGCTCTACGAGGCCAATGTATCATTCTAGAGAATCTACGCTCTCCGAGGCCAGTGTATCATTCTAGTGAATCTAAGCTCTCCGAGGCCAGTGTATCATTCTAGTAAATCTACACTCTCCGAGGCCACAGTATCATTCTAGTGAAAATACACTCTCCAAGGCCAGTGTACTATTCTAGTTAATCTACACTCTCTCCAAGGCCAATGTATCATTCTAGTTAATCTATACTCTATCCAAGGCCAATGTATCATTCTAGTTAATCTACACTCTCTCCAAGGCCAATGTATAATTCTAGTTAATCTATACTCTCTCCAAGGCCAATGTATCATTCTAGTTAATCTATACTCTCTCCATGAACAATGTATCATTCTAGTTAATCTATACTCTCTCCAAGACCAATGTATCTTTCTAGTTAATCCACACTCTCTCCAAGAACAATGCATCATTCTAGTTAATCTATACTCTCTCCAAGACCAATGTATCATTCTAGTTAATCTATACTCTCTCCAAGACCAATGTATCATTCTAGTTAATCTGTACTCTCCCCAAGACCAATGTATCATTCTAGTTAATCTATACTCTCTCCAAGGCCAATGTATCATTCTAGATAATCTATATACTCTCCAAGGCCAGTGTATCATTCTAGTTAATCTATACTCTCTCCAAGGCCAGTGTATCATTCTCGTTAATCTGTACTCTCTCCAAGACCAATGTATCATTCTAGTTAATCTATACTCTCTCCAAGGCCAATGTATCATTCTAGTTAATCTATACTCTCTCCAAGGCCAGTGTATCATTCTAGTTAATCTATACTCTCTTCAAGGACAATGTATCATTCTATTTAAGCTATACACTCTCCAAGGCCAGTGTTTCATTCTAGTTAATCTCTACTCTCTCCAAGACAAATGTATCATTCTAGTTAATTACTACTCTCTCCAAGGCCAATGTATCATTCTAGTTAATCTATACTCTCTCCAAGGCCAGTGTATCATTCTAGTTAATCTACACTCTCTCCAAGGCCAATGTATCATTCTAGTTAATCTATAGACTCTCCAAGGACAATGTATATTTCTAGTTAATCTGTGCTCTCTCCTAGTCCAATGTATCATTCTAGTTAATCTATACTCTCTCCAAGGCCAATGTATCATTCTAGTTAATCTATACTCTCTCCAAGGCCAATGTATCATTCTAGTTAATCTATACAATCTCCAAGGCCAGTGTATCATTCTAGTTAATCTATACTCTCTCCAAGGCCAATGCATCATTCTAGATAATCTATACTCTCTCCAAGTCCAATGTATCATTCTAGTTAATCTATACTCTCTCCAAGACCAATGTATCATTCTAGTTAATCTGTACTCTCTCCAAGACCAATGTATCATTCTAGTAAATCTATACACTCTCCAAGGCCAATGTATCATTCTAGATAATCTATACTCTCTCCAAGGCCAGTGTATCATTCTAGTTAATCTAAACTCTCTCCAAGGCCAATGTATCATTCTAGTTAATCTATACACTCTCCAAGGCCAGTGTATCATTCTATTTAATCTATACGCACTCCAAGGCCAGTGTATCATTCTAGTTAATCTGTACTCTCTCCAAGACCAATGTATCATTCTAGTTAATCTATACTCTCTCCAAGGCCAATGTATCATTCTAGTTAATCTATACTCTCTCCAAGGCCAGTGTATCATTCTAGTTAATCTATAGTCTCACCAAGGCCAATGTATCATTCTATTTAATCTATACTCTCACCATGGCCAGTGTATCATTCTAGTTAATGTATACTCTCTTCCAGACCAATGTATCATTCTAGTTAATCTATACTCTCTCCAAGACCAATGTATCATTCTAGTTAATCTATACTCTCTCGAAGACCAATGTATCATTCTAGTTAATCTATACGCTCTCCAAGGCCAATGTATCATTATAATTAATCTATAATCTCTCCAAGACCAATATATCATTCTAGTTAATCTATACTCTCTCCAAGGCCAATGTATCATTCTAGTTAATCTATACACTCTCCAAGGCCAATGTATCATTCTAGTTAATCTATACACTCTCCAAGACCAATGTATCATTCTAATTAATCTATACTCTCTCCAAGACCAATGTATCATTCTAGTTAATCTATACTCTCTCCAAGGCCAATGTATCATTCTAGTTAATCGATACACTCTCCAAGGCCAATGTATCATTCTAGTTAATCTATACACTCTCCAAGACCAATGTATCATTCTAGTTAATCTATACTCTCTCCAAGGCCAATGTATCATTCTAGTTAATCTGTACTGTCTCCAAGACCAATGTATCATTCTAGTTAATCTATACTCTCACCAAGGCCAGTGTATCATTCTAGTTAATCTATATTCTCTCCCAGACCAATGTATCATTCTAGTTAATCTATACGCTCTCCAAGGCCAACGTATCATTCTAATTAATCAATACTGTCTCCAAGACCAATGTATCATTCTAGTTAATCTGTACTCTCTTCAAGACCAATGTATCATTCTAGTTAATCTATACACTCTCCAAGGACAATGTATCATTCTAATTAATCTATACTCTCTCCAAGGCCAATGTATCATTCTTTTTAATCTATACTCTCTCCAAGACCAATGTATCATTCTAGTTAATCTATCGTCTCTCCAAGGCCAATGTATCATTCTAGTTAATCTATAAAATCTCCAAGACCAATGTATCATTAATGTGAATCTATACTCTCTCCAAGACCAATGAATCATTCTAGTGAATCTACGCTCTACGAGGCCAATGTATCATTCTAGAGAATCTGCGCTCTCCGAGGCCAGTGTATCATTCTAGTGAATCTAAGCTCTCCGAGGCCAGTGTATCATTCTAGTAAATCTACACTCTCCGAGGCCACAGTATCATTCTAGTGAATCCACACTCTCCAAGGCCAGTGTACCATTCTAGTTAATCTACACTCTCTCCAAGGCCAATGTATCATTCTAGTTAATCTATACTCTATCCAAGGCCAATGTATCATTCTAGTTAATCTACACTCTCTCCAAGGCCAATGTATAATTCTAGTTAATCTATACTCTCTCCAAGGCCAATGTATCATTCTAGTTAATCTATACTCTCTCCATGAACAATGTATCATTCTAGTTAATCTATACTCTCTCCAAGACCAATGTATCTTTCTAGTTAATCCACACTCTCTCCAAGAACAATGCATCATTCTAGTTAATCTATACTCTCTCCAAGACCAATGTATCATTCTAGTTAATCTATACTCTCTCCAAGACCAATGTATCATTCTAGTTAATCTGTACTCTCCCCAAGACCAATGTATCATTCTAGTTAATCTATACTCTCTCCAAGGCCAATGTATCATTCTAGATAATCTATATACTCTCCAAGGCCAGTGTATCATTCTAGTTAATCTATACTCTCTCCAAGGCCAGTGTATCATTCTCGTTAATCTGTACTCTCTCCAAGACCAATGTATCATTCTAGTTAATCTATACTCTCTCCAAGGCCAATGTATCATTCTAGTTAATCTATACTCTCTCCAAGGCCAGTGTATCATTCTAGTTAATCAATACTCTCTTCAAGGCCAATGTATCATTCTATTTAAGCTATACACTCTCCAAGGCCAGTGTATCATTCTAGTTAATCTGTACTCTCTCCAAGACAAATGTATCATTCTAGTTAATTATAACTCTCTCCAAGGCCAATGTATCATTCTAGTTAATCTATACTCTCTCCAAGGCCAGTGTATCATTCTAGTTAATCTACACTCTCTCCAAGGCCAGTGTATCATTCTAGTTAATCTACACTCTCTCCAAGGACAATGTATCATTCTAGTTAATCTGTGCTCTCTCCTAGTCCAATGTATCATTCTAGTTAATCTATACTCTCTCCAAGGCCAATGTATCATTCTAGTTAATCTATACTCTCTCCAAGGCCAATGTATCATTCTAGTTAATCTATACAATCTCCAAGGCCAGTGTATCATTCTAGTTAATCTATACTCTCTCCAAGGCCAATGCATCATTCTAGTGAATCTATACTCTCTCCAAGGCCAATGTATCATTCTAGTTAATCTATAATCTCTCCAAGGCCAATGCATCATTCTAGTTAATCTATACTCTCTCCAAGGCTAATGTATCATTCTAGTTAATCTATACCCTCTCCAAGGCCAATGAATCATTCTAGTTAATCCATACACTCTCCAAGGCCAATGTATCATTCCAGATAATCTATACTCTCTTCAAGGCCAATGTATCATTCTAGTTAATGTATAGTCTCTCCAAGGCCAGTGTATCATTCTAGTTAATCTATAGTCTCTCCAAGTTCAATGTATCATTCTAGTTAATCTATACACTCTCCAAGACCAATGTATCATTCTAGTTAATCTATACTCTCTCCAAGACCAATGTATCATTCTAGTTAATCTATAAACTCTCCAAGGCCAATGTTTCATTCTAATTAATCTATACTCTCTCCAAGACCAATGTATCATTCTAGTTAATCCATACTCTCTCCAAGGCCAATGTATCATTCTAGTTAATCTATACTCTCTCCATGAACAATGTATCATTCTAGTTAATCTATACTCTCTCCACGACCAATGTATCTTTCTAGTTAATCCACACTCTCTCCAAGAACAATGCATCATTCTAGTTAATCTATACTCTCTCCAAGACCAATGTATCATTCTAGTTAATCTATACTCTCTCCAAGACCAATGTATCATTCTAGTTAATCTGTACTCTCGCCAAGACCAATGTATCATTCTAGTTAATCTATACTCTCTCCAAGGCCAATGTATCATTCTAGATAATCTATACTCTCTCCAAGGCCAGTGTATCATTCTAGTTAATCTAAACTCTCTCCAAGGCCAATGTATCATTCTAGTTAATCTATATACTCTCCAAGGCCAGTGTATCATTCTAGTTAATCTATACTCTCTCCAAGGCCAGTGTATCATTCTCGTTAATCTGTACTCTCTCCAAGACCAATGTATCATTCTAGTTAATCTATACTCTCTCCAAGGCCAATGTATCATTCTAGTTAATCTATACTCTCGCCAAGGCCAGTGTATCATTCTAGTTAATCTATACTCTCTCCAAGGCCAATGTATCATTCTATTTAATCTATAGACTCTCCAAGGCCAGTGTATCATTCTAGTTAATCTGTACTCTCTCCAAGACAAATGTATCATTCTAGTTAATCTATACTCTCTCCAAGGCCAATGTATCATTCTAGTTAATCTATACTCTCTCCAAGGCCAGTGTATCATTCTAGTTAATCTATACTCTCTCCAAGGCCAATGTATCATTCTAGTTAATCATTAGACTCTCCAAGGACAATGTATCATTCTAGTTAATCTGTGTTCTCTCCTAGTCCAATATATCATTCTAGTTAATCTATACTCTCTCCAAGGCCAATGTATCATTCTAGTTAATCTATACTCTCTCCAAGGCCAATGTATCATTCTAGTTAATCTATACTCTCTCCAAGGCCAGTGTATCATTCTAGTTAATCTATACTCTCTCCAAGGCCAATGCATCATTCTAGTTAATCTATACTCTCTCCAAGACCAATGTATCTTTCTAGTTAATCCACACTCTCTCCAAGAACAATGCATCATTCTAGTTAATCTATACTCTCTCCAAGACCAATGTATCATTCTAGTTAATCTATACTCTCTCCAAGACCAATGTATCATTCTAGTTAATCTGTACTCTCCCCAAGACCAATGTATCATTCTAGTTAATCTATACTCTCTCCAAGGCCAATGTATCATTCTAGATAATCTATATACTCTCCAAGGCCAGTGTATCATTCTAGTTAATCTATACTCTCTCCAAGGCCAGTGTATCATTCTCGTTAATCTGTACTCTCTCCAAGACCAATGTATCATTCTAGTTAATCTATACTCTCTCCAAGGCCAATGTATCATTCTAGTTAATCTATACTCTCTCCAAGGCCAGTGTATCATTCTAGTTAATCAATACTCTCTTCAAGGCCAATGTATCATTCTATTTAAGCTATACACTCTCCAAGGCCAGTGTATCATTCTAGTTAATCTGTACTCTCTCCAAGACAAATGTATCATTCTAGTTAATTATAACTCTCTCCAAGGCCAATGTATCATTCTAGTTAATCTATACTCTCTCCAAGGCCAGTGTATCATTCTAGTTAATCTACACTCTCTCCAAGGCCAGTGTATCATTCTAGTTAATCTACACTCTCTCCAAGGACAATGTATCATTCTAGTTAATCTGTGCTCTCTCCTAGTCCAATGTATCATTCTAGTTAATCTATACTCTCTCCAAGGCCAATGTATCATTCTAGTTAATCTATACTCTCTCCAAGGCCAATGTATCATTCTAGTTAATCTATACAATCTCCAAGGCCAGTGTATCATTCTAGTTAATCTATACTCTCTCCAAGGCCAATGCATCATTCTAGTGAATCTATACTCTCTCCAAGGCCAATGTATCATTCTAGTTAATCTATAATCTCTCCAAGGCCAATGCATCATTCTAGTTAATCTATACTCTCTCCAAGGCTAATGTATCATTCTAGTTAATCTATACCCTCTCCAAGGCCAATGAATCATTCTAGTTAATCCATACACTCTCCAAGGCCAATGTATCATTCCAGATAATCTATACTCTCTTCAAGGCCAATGTATCATTCTAGTTAATGTATAGTCTCTCCAAGGCCAGTGTATCATTCTAGTTAATCTATAGTCTCTCCAAGTTCAATGTATCATTCTAGTTAATCTATACACTCTCCAAGACCAATGTATCATTCTAGTTAATCTATACTCTCTCCAAGACCAATGTATCATTCTAGTTAATCTATAAACTCTCCAAGGCCAATGTTTCATTCTAATTAATCTATACTCTCTCCAAGACCAATGTATCATTCTAGTTAATCCATACTCTCTCCAAGGCCAATGTATCATTCTAGTTAATCTATACTCTCTCCATGAACAATGTATCATTCTAGTTAATCTATACTCTCTCCACGACCAATGTATCTTTCTAGTTAATCCACACTCTCTCCAAGAACAATGCATCATTCTAGTTAATCTATACTCTCTCCAAGACCAATGTATCATTCTAGTTAATCTATACTCTCTCCAAGACCAATGTATCATTCTAGTTAATCTGTACTCTCGCCAAGACCAATGTATCATTCTAGTTAATCTATACTCTCTCCAAGGCCAATGTATCATTCTAGATAATCTATACTCTCTCCAAGGCCAGTGTATCATTCTAGTTAATCTAAACTCTCTCCAAGGCCAATGTATCATTCTAGTTAATCTATATACTCTCCAAGGCCAGTGTATCATTCTAGTTAATCTATACTCTCTCCAAGGCCAGTGTATCATTCTCGTTAATCTGTACTCTCTCCAAGACCAATGTATCATTCTAGTTAATCTATACTCTCTCCAAGGCCAATGTATCATTCTAGTTAATCTATACTCTCGCCAAGGCCAGTGTATCATTCTAGTTAATCTATACTCTCTCCAAGGCCAATGTATCATTCTATTTAATCTATAGACTCTCCAAGGCCAGTGTATCATTCTAGTTAATCTGTACTCTCTCCAAGACAAATGTATCATTCTAGTTAATCTATACTCTCTCCAAGGCCAATGTATCATTCTAGTTAATCTATACTCTCTCCAAGGCCAGTGTATCATTCTAGTTAATCTATACTCTCTCCAAGGCCAATGTATCATTCTAGTTAATCATTAGACTCTCCAAGGACAATGTATCATTCTAGTTAATCTGTGTTCTCTCCTAGTCCAATATATCATTCTAGTTAATCTATACTCTCTCCAAGGCCAATGTATCATTCTAGTTAATCTATACTCTCTCCAAGGCCAATGTATCATTCTAGTTAATCTATACTCTCTCCAAGGCCAGTGTATCATTCTAGTTAATCTATACTCTCTCCAAGGCCAATGCATCATTCTAGTTAATCTATACTCTCTCCAAGGCCAATGTATCATTCTAGTTAATCTATAATCTCTCCAAGGCCAATGCATCATTTTAGTTAATCTATACTCTCTCCAAGGCTAATGTATCATTCTAGTTAATCTATACCCTCTCCAAGGCCAATGAATCATTCTCGTTAATCCATACACTCTCCAAGGCCAATGTATCATTCCAGATAATCTATACTCTCTTCAATGTCAATGTATCATTCTAGTTAATCTATAGTCTCTCCAAGGCCAGTGTATCATGCTAGTTAATCTATACTCTCTCCAAGGTCAATGTATCATTCTAGTAAATCTATAAAATCTCCAAGACCAATGTATCATTATAGTTAATCTATACTCTCTCCACGACCAATGAATCATTCTAGTGATTCTATGCTCTACGAGGCCAGTGTATCAGTCTAGTGAATCTACGCTCTCCGAGGCCAGTGTATAATTCTAGTTGATCTTAGCTCTCCGAGGCCAGTGTATCATTCTAGTGAATCTACACTCTCCGAGGCCAGAGTATCATTCTAGTGAATCAACACTCTCCAAGGCCAGTGTACCATTCTAGTTAATCTACACTCTCTCCAAGGCCAATGTATCATTCTAATTAATCTATACTCTCTCCAAGGCCAATGTATCATTCTAGATAATCTATACTCTCTCCAAGGCCAATGTATCATTCTAGTTAATCTATACTCTCTCCAAGGCCAATGTATTATTCTAGTTAATCTATACTCTCTCCATGAACAATGTATCATTCTAGTTAATCTATACTCTCTCCAAGACCAATGTATCTTTCTAGTTAATCCATACTCTCTCCAAGTCCAATGTATCATTCCAGTTAATCTATACTCTCTCCAAGACCAATGTATCATTCTAGTTAATCTGTACTCTCTCCAAGACCAATGTATCATTCTAGTAAATCTATACACTCTCCAAGGCCAATGTATCATTCTAGATAATCTATACTCTCTCCAAGGCCAGTGTATCATTCTAGTTAATCTAAACTCTCTCCAAGGCCAATGTATCATTCTAGTTAATCTATACACTCTCCAAGGCCAGTGTATCATTCTATTTAATCTATACGCACTCCAAGGCCAGTGTATCATTCTAGTTAATCTGTACTCTCTCCAAGACCAATGTATCATTCTAGTTAATCTATACTCTCTCCAAGGCCAATGTATCATTCTAGTTAATCTATACTCTCTCCAAGTCCAGTGTATCATTCTAGTTAATCTATAGTCTTACCAAGGCCAATGTATCATTCTATTTAATCTATACTCTCACCATGGCCAGTGTATCATTCTAGTTAATGTATACTCTCTCCCAGACCAATGTATCATTCTAGTTAATCTATACTCTCACCAAGACCAATGTATCATTCTAGTTAATCTATACTCTCTCGAAGACCAATGTATCATTCTAGTTAATCTATACGCTCTCCAAGGCCAATGTATCATTCTAATTAATCTATACTCTCTCCAAGACCAATGTATCATTCTAGTTAATCTATAAACTCTCCAAGGCCAATGTATCATTCTAGTTAATCTATACACTCTCCAAGGCCAATGTATCATTCTAGTTAATCTATACACTCTCCAAGACCAATGTATCATTCTAATTAATCTATACTCTCTCCAAGACCAATGTATCATTCTAGTTAATCTATACTCTCTCCAAGGCCAATGTATCATTCTAGTTAATCTATACACTGTCCAAGGCCAATGTATCATTCTAGTTAATCTATACACTCTCCAAGACCAATGTATCATTCTAGTTAATCTATACTCTCTCCAAGGCCAATGTATCATTCTCGTTAATCTGTACTGTCTCCAAGACCAATGTATCATTCTAGTTAATCTATACTCTCACCAAGGCCAGTGTATCATTCTAGTTAATCTATATTATCTCCCAGACCAATGTATCATTCTAGTTAATCTATACGCTCTCCAAGGCCAACGTATCATTCTAATTAATCAATACTCTCTCCAAGACCAATGTATCATTCTAGTTAATCTTTACTCTCTTCAAGACCAATGTATCATTCTAGTTAATCTATACGCTCTCCAAGGACAATGTATCATTCTAATTAATCTATACTCTCTCCAAGACCAATGTATCATTCTAGTTAATCTATACTCTCTCCACGACCAATGTATCATTCTAGTTAATCTATACTCTCTCCAAGACCAATGTATCATTCTAGTTAATCTATCGTCTCTCCAAGGCCAATGTATCATTCTAGTTAATCTATAAAATCTCCAAGACCAATGTATCATTATAGTGAATCTATACTCTCTCCAAGACCAATGAATCATTCTGGTGAATCTACGGTCTACGAGGCCAATGTATCATTCTAGAGAATCTACGCTCTCCGAGGCCAGTGTATCATTCTAGTGAATCTTAGCTCTCCGAGGCCAGTGTATCATTCTAGTGAATCTACACTCTCCGAGGCCACAGTATCATTCTAGTGAGTCTACACTCTCCAAGGCCTGTGTACCATTCTAGTTAATCTACACTCTCTCCAAGGCCAATGTATCATTCTAGTTAATCTATAATCTCTCCAAGGCCAATGCATCATTTTAGTTAATCTATACTCTCTCCAAGGCTAATGTATCATTCTAGTTAATCTATACCCTCTCCAAGGCCAATGAATCATTCTAGTTAATCCATACACTCTCCAAGGCCAATGTATCATTTCAGATAATCTATACTCTCTTCAAGACCAATGTATCATTCTAGTTAATCTATAGTCTCTCCAAGGCCAGTGTATCATGCTCGTTAATCTATACTCTCTCCAAGGTCAATGTATCATTCTAGTAAATCTATAAAATCTCCAAGACCAATGTATCATTATAGTTAATCTATACTCTCTCCACGACCAATGAATCATTCTAGTGAATCTATGCTCTACGAGGCCAGTGTATCAGTCTAGTGAATCTACGCTCTCCGAGGCCAGTGTATAATTCTAGTGAATCTTAGCTCTCCGAGGCCAGTGTATCATTCTAGTGAATCTACACTCTCCGAGGCCAGAGTATCATTCTAGTGAATCAACACTCTCCAAGGACAGTGTACCATTCTAGTTAATCTACACTCTCTCCAAGGCCAATGTATCATTCTAATTAATCTATACTCTCTCCAAGGCCAATGTATCATTCTATTTAATCTATACTCTCTCCAAGGCCAATGTATCATTCTAGTTAATCTATACTCTCTCCAAGGCCAATGTATCATTCTAGTTAATCTATACTCTCTCCATGAACAATGTAGCATTCTAGTTAATCTATACTCTCTCCAAGACCAATGTATCTTTCTAGTTAATCCATACTCTCTCCAAGAACAATGTATCATTCTAGTTAATCTATACTCTCTCCAAGACCAATGTATCATTCTAGTTAATCTGTACTCTCTCCAAGACCAATGTATCATTCTAGTAAATCTATACACTCTCCAAGGCCAATGTATCATTCTAGATAATCTATACCCTCTCCAAGGCCAGTGTATCATTCTAGTTAATCTAAAATCTCTCCAAGGCCAATGTATCATTCTAGTTAATCTATACACTCTCCAAGGCCAGTGTATCATTCTATTTAATCTATACGCACTCCAAGGCCAGTGTATCATTCTAGTTAATCTGTACTCTCTCCAAGACCAATGTATCATTCTAGTTAATCTATACTCTCTCCAAGGCCAATGTATCATTCTAGTTAATCTATACTCTCTCCAAGGCCAGTGTATCATTCTAGTTAATCTATAGTCTCACCAAGGCCAATGTATCATTCTATTTAATCTATACTCTCACCATGGCCAGTGTATCATTCTAGTTAATGTATACTCTCTCCCAGACCAATGTATCATTCTAGTTAATCTATAATCTCTCCAAGACAAATGTATCATTCTAGTTAATCTATACTCTCTCCAAGACCAATGTATCATTCTAGTTAATCTATACGCTCTCCAAGGCCAATGTATCATTCTAGTTAATCTGTACTGTCTCCAAGACCAATGTATCATTCTTGTTAATCTATACTCTCACCAAGGCCAGTGTATCATTCTTGTTAATCTATACTCTCTCCAAGACCAATGTATCATTCTAGTTAATCTATCGTCTCTCCAAGGCCAATGTATCATTCTAGTTAATCTATACTCTCTCCAAGACCAATGTATCATTCTAGTTAATCTATACTCTCTCCACGACCAATGTATCATTCTAGTTAATCTATACTCTCTCCAAGACCAATGTATCATTCTAGTTAATCTATCGTCTCTCCAAGGCCAATGTATCATTCTAGTTAATCTATAAAATCTCCAAGACCAATGTATCATTATAGTGAATCTATACTCTCTCCAAGACCAATGAATCATTCTGGTGAATCTACGGTCTACGAGGCCAATGTATCATTCTAGAGAATCTACGCTCTCCGAGGCCAGTGTATCATTCTAGTGAATCTAAGCTCTCCGAGGCCAGTGTATCATTCTAGTGAATCTACACTCTCCGAGGCCACAGTATCATTCTAGTGAGTCTACACTCTCCAAGGCCTGTGTTCCATTCTAGTTAATCTACACTCTCTCCAAGGCCAATGTATCATTCTAGTTAATCTATAATCTCTCCAAGGCCAATGCATCATTTTAGTTAATCTATACTCTCTCCAAGGCTAATGTATCATTCTAGTTAATCTATACCCTCTCCAAGGCCAATGAATCATTCTAGTTAATCCATACACTCTCCAAGGCCAATGTATCATTCCAGATAATCTATACTCTCTTCAAGACCAATGTATCATTCTAGTTAATCTATAGTCTCTCCAAGGCCAGTGTATCATGCTCGTTAATCTATACTCTCTCCAAGGTCAATGTATCATTCTAGTTAATCTATACTCTCGCCAAGGCCAGTGTATCATTCTAGTTAATCTATACTCTCTCCAAGGCCAATGTATCATTCTATTTAATCTATAGACTCTCCAAGGCCAGTGTATCATTCTAGTTAATCTGTACTCTCTCCAAGACAAATGTATCATTCTAGTTAATCTATACTCTCTCCAAGGCCAATGTATCATTCTAGTTAATCTATACTCTCTCCAAGGCCAGTGTATCATTCTAGTTAATCTATACTCTCTCCAAGGCCAATGTATCATTCTAGTTAATCATTAGACTCTCCAAGGACAATGTATCATTCTAGTTAATCTGTGTTCTCTCCTAGTCCAATATATCATTCTAGTTAATCTATACTCTCTCCAAGGCCAATGTATCATTCTAGTTAATCTATACTCTCTCCAAGGCCAATGTATCATTCTAGTTAATCTATACTCTCTCCAAGGCCAGTGTATCATTCTAGTTAATCTATACTCTCTCCAAGGCCAATGCATCATTCTAGTTAATCTATACTCTCTCCAAGGCCAATGTATCATTCTAGTTAATCTATAATCTCTCCAAGGCCAATGCATCATTTTAGTTAATCTATACTCTCTCCAAGGCTAATGTATCATTCTAGTTAATCTATACCCTCTCCAAGGCCAATGAATCATTCTCGTTAATCCATACACTCTCCAAGGCCAATGTATCATTCCAGATAATCTATACTCTCTTCAATGTCAATGTATCATTCTAGTTAATCTATAGTCTCTCCAAGGCCAGTGTATCATGCTAGTTAATCTATACTCTCTCCAAGGTCAATGTATCATTCTAGTAAATCTATAAAATCTCCAAGACCAATGTATCATTATAGTTAATCTATACTCTCTCCACGACCAATGAATCATTCTAGTGATTCTATGCTCTACGAGGCCAGTGTATCAGTCTAGTGAATCTACGCTCTCCGAGGCCAGTGTATAATTCTAGTTGATCTTAGCTCTCCGAGGCCAGTGTATCATTCTAGTGAATCTACACTCTCCGAGGCCAGAGTATCATTCTAGTGAATCAACACTCTCCAAGGCCAGTGTACCATTCTAGTTAATCTACACTCTCTCCAAGGCCAATGTATCATTCTAATTAATCTATACTCTCTCCAAGGCCAATGTATCATTCTAGATAATCTATACTCTCTCCAAGGCCAATGTATCATTCTAGTTAATCTATACTCTCTCCAAGGCCAATGTATTATTCTAGTTAATCTATACTCTCTCCATGAACAATGTATCATTCTAGTTAATCTATACTCTCTCCAAGACCAATGTATCTTTCTAGTGAATCCATACTCTCTCCAAGTCCAATGTATCATTCCAGTTAATCTATACTCTCTCCAAGACCAATGTATCATTCTAGTTAATCTGTACTCTCTCCAAGACCAATGTATCATTCTAGTAAATCTATACACTCTCCAAGGCCAATGTATCATTCTAGATAATCTATACTCTCTCCAAGGCCAGTGTATCATTCTAGTTAATCTAAACTCTCTCCAAGGCCAATGTATCATTCTAGTTAATCTATACACTCTCCAAGGCCAGTGTATCATTCTATTTAATCTATACGCACTCCAAGGCCAGTGTATCATTCTAGTTAATCTGTACTCTCTCCAAGACCAATGTATCATTCTAGTTAATCTATACTCTCTCCAAGGCCAATGTATCATTCTAGTTAATCTATACTCTCTCCAAGTCCAGTGTATCATTCTAGTTAATCTATAGTCTTACCAAGGCCAATGTATCATTCTATTTAATCTATACTCTCACCATGGCCAGTGTATCATTCTAGTTAATGTATACTCTCTCCCAGACCAATGTATCATTCTAGTTAATCTATACTCTCACCAAGACCAATGTATCATTCTAGTTAATCTATACTCTCTCGAAGACCAATGTATCATTCTAGTTAATCTATACGCTCTCCAAGGCCAATGTATCATTCTAATTAATCTATACTCTCTCCAAGACCAATGTATCATTCTAGTTAATCTATAAACTCTCCAAGGCCAATGTATCATTCTAGTTAATCTATACACTCTCCAAGGCCAATGTATCATTCTAGTTAATCTATACACTCTCCAAGACCAATGTATCATTCTAATTAATCTATACTCTCTCCAAGACCAATGTATCATTCTAGTTAATCTATACTCTCTCCAAGGCCAATGTATCATTCTAGTTAATCTATACACTGTCCAAGGCCAATGTATCATTCTAGTTAATCTATACACTCTCCAAGACCAATGTATCATTCTAGTTAATCTATACTCTCTCCAAGGCCAATGTATCATTCTCGTTAATCTGTACTGTCTCCAAGACCAATGTATCATTCTAGTTAATCTATACTCTCACCAAGGCCAGTGTATCATTCTAGTTAATCTATATTATCTCCCAGACCAATGTATCATTCTAGTTAATCTATACGCTCTCCAAGGCCAACGTATCATTCTAATTAATCAATACTCTCTCCAAGACCAATGTATCATTCTAGTTAATCTTTACTCTCTTCAAGACCAATGTATCATTCTAGTTAATCTATACGCTCTCCAAGGACAATGTATCATTCTAATTAATCTATACTCTCTCCAAGACCAATGTATCATTCTAGTTAATCTATACTCTCTCCACGACCAATGTATCATTCTAGTTAATCTATACTCTCTCCAAGACCAATGTATCATTCTAGTTAATCTATCGTCTCTCCAAGGCCAATGTATCATTCTAGTTAATCTATAAAATCTCCAAGACCAATGTATCATTATAATGAATCTATACTCTCTCCAAGACCAATGAATCATTCTGGTGAATCTACGGTCTACGAGGCCAATGTATCATTCTAGAGAATCTACGCTCTCCGAGGCCAGTGTATCATTCTAGTGAATCTTAGCTCTCCGAGGCCAGTGTATCATTCTAGTGAATCTACACTCTCCGAGGCCACAGTATCATTCTAGTGAGTCTACACTCTCCAAGGCCTGTGTACCATTCTAGTTAATCTACACTCTCTCCAAGGCCAATGTATCATTCTAGTTAATCTATAATCTCTCCAAGGCCAATGCATCATTTTAGTTAATCTATACTCTCTCCAAGGCTAATGTATCATTCTAGTTAATCTATACCCTCTCCAAGGCCAATGAATCATTCTAGTTAATCCATACACTCTCCAAGGCCAATGTATCATTTCAGATAATCTATACTCTCTTCAAGACCAATGTATCATTCTAGTTAATCTATAGTCTCTCCAAGGCCAGTGTATCATGCTCGTTAATCTATACTCTCTCCAAGGTCAATGTATCATTCTAGTAAATCTATAAAATCTCCAAGACCAATGTATCATTATAGTTAATCTATACTCTCTCCACGACCAATGAATCATTCTAGTGAATCTATGCTCTACGAGGCCAGTGTATCAGTCTAGTGAATCTACGCTCTCCGAGGCCAGTGTATAATTCTAGTGAATCTTAGCTCTCCGAGGCCAGTGTATCATTCTAGTGAATCTACACTCTCCGAGGCCAGAGTATCATTCTAGTGAATCAACACTCTCCAAGGACAGTGTACCATTCTAGTTAATCTACACTCTCTCCAAGGCCAATGTATCATTCTAATTAATCTATACTCTCTCCAAGGCCAATGTATCATTCTATTTAATCTATACTCTCTCCAAGGCCAATGTATCATTCTAGTTAATCTATACTCTCTCCAAGGCCAATGTATCATTCTAGTTAATCTATACTCTCTCCATGAACAATGTAGCATTCTAGTTAATCTATACTCTCTCCAAGACCAATGTATCTTTCTAGTTAATCCATACTCTCTCCAAGAACAATGTATCATTCTAGTTAATCTATACTCTCTCCAAGACCAATGTATCATTCTAGTTAATCTGTACTCTCTCCAAGACCAATGTATCATTCTAGTAAATCTATACACTCTCCAAGGCCAATGTATCATTCTAGATAATCTATACCCTCTCCAAGGCCAGTGTATCATTCTAGTTAATCTAAAATCTCTCCAAGGCCAATGTATCATTCTAGTTAATCTATACACTCTCCAAGGCCAGTGTATCATTCTATTTAATCTATACGCACTCCAAGGCCAGTGTATCATTCTAGTTAATCTGTACTCTCTCCAAGACCAATGTATCATTCTAGTTAATCTATACTCTCTCCAAGGCCAATGTATCATTCTAGTTAATCTATACTCTCTCCAAGGCCAGTGTATCATTCTAGTTAATCTATAGTCTCACCAAGGCCAATGTATCATTCTATTTAATCTATACTCTCACCATGGCCAGTGTATCATTCTAGTTAATGTATACTCTCTCCCAGACCAATGTATCATTCTAGTTAATCTATAATCTCTCCAAGACAAATGTATCATTCTAGTTAATCTATACTCTCTCCAAGACCAATGTATCATTCTAGTTAATCTATACGCTCTCCAAGGCCAATGTATCATTCTAGTTAATCTGTACTGTCTCCAAGACCAATGTATCATTCTTGTTAATCTATACTCTCACCAAGGCCAGTGTATCATTCTTGTTAATCTATACTCTCTCCAAGACCAATGTATCATTCTAGTTAATCTATCGTCTCTCCAAGGCCAATGTATCATTCTAGTTAATCTATACTCTCTCCAAGACCAATGTATCATTCTAGTTAATCTATACTCTCTCCACGACCAATGTATCATTCTAGTTAATCTATACTCTCTCCAAGACCAATGTATCATTGTAGTTAATCTATCGTCTCTCCAAGGCCAATGTATCATTCTAGTTAATCTATAAAATCTCCAAGACCAATGTATCATTATAGTGAATCTATACTCTCTCCAAGACCAATGAATCATTCTGGTGAATCTACGGTCTACGAGGCCAATGTATCATTCTAGAGAATCTACGCTCTCCGAGGCCAGTGTATCATTCTAGTGAATCTAAGCTCTCCGAGGCCAGTGTATCATTCTAGTGAATCTACACTCTCCGAGGCCACAGTATCATTCTAGTGAGTCTACACTCTCCAAGGCCTGTGTTCCATTCTAGTTAATCTACACTCTCTCCAAGGCCAATGTATCATTCTAGTTAATCTATAATCTCTCCAAGGCCAATGCATCATTTTAGTTAATCTATACTCTCTCCAAGGCTAATGTATCATTCTAGTTAATCTATACCCTCTCCAAGGCCAATGAATCATTCTAGTTAATCCATACACTCTCCAAGGCCAATGTATCATTCCAGATAATCTATACTCTCTTCAAGACCAATGTATCATTCTAGTTAATCTATAGTCTCTCCAAGGCCAGTGTATCATGCTCGTTAATCTATACTCTCTCCAAGGTCAATGTATCATTCTAGTAAATCTATAAAATCTCCAAGACCAATGTATCATTATAGTTAATCTATACTCTCTCCACGACCAATGAATCATTCTAGTGAATCTATGCTCTACGAGGCCAGTGTATCAGTCTAGTGAATCTACGCTCTCCGAGGCCAGTGTATAATTCTAGTGAATCTTAGCTCTCCGAGGCCAGTGTATCGTTCTAGTGAATATACACTCTCCGAGGCCAGAGTATCATTCTCGTGAATCAACACTCTCCAAGGCCAGTGTACCATTCTAGTTAATCTACACTCTCTCCAAGGCCAATGTATCATTCTAATTAATCTATACGCTCTCCAAGGCCAATGTATCATTCTAGTTAATCTATACTCTCTCCAAGGCCAATGTATCATTCTAGTTAATCTATACTCTCTCCAAGGCCAATGTATCATTCTAGTTAATCTATACTCTCTCCATGAACAATGTAGCATTCTAGTTAATCTATACTCTCTCCAAGACCAATGTATCTTTCTAGTTAATCCATACTCTCTCCAAGAACAATGTATCATTCTAGTTAATCTATACTCTCTCCAAGACCAATGTATCATTCTAGTTAATCTATACTCTCTCCAAGACCAATGTATCATTCTAGTTAATCTGTACTCTCTCCAAGACCAATGTATCATTCTAGTAAATCTATACACTCTCCAAGGCCAATGTATCATTCTAGATAATCTATACCCTCTCCAAGGCCAGTGTATCATTCTAGTTAATCTAAAATCTCTCCAAGGCCAATGTATCATTCTAGTTAATCTATACACTCTCCAAGGCCAGTGTATCATTCTATTTAATCTATACGCACTCCAAGGCCAGTGTATCATTCTAGTTAATCTGTACTCTCTCCAAGACCAATGTATCATTCTAGTTAATCTATACTCTCTCCAAGGCCAATGTATCATTCTAGTTAATCTATACTCTCTCCAAGGCCAGTGTATCATTCTAGTTAATCTATAGTCTCACCAAGGCCAATGTATCATTCTATTTAATCTATACTCTCACCATGGCCAGTGTATCATTCTAGTTAATGTATACTCTCTCCCAGACCAATGTATCATTCTAGTTAATCTATAATCTCTCCAAGACAAATGTATCATTCTAGTTAATCTATACTCTCTCCAAGACCAATGTATCATTCTAGTAAATCTATACACTCTCCAAGGCCAATGTATCATTCTAGATAATCTATACCCTCTCCAAGGCCAGTGTATCATTCTAGTTAATCTGAAATCTCTCCAAGGCCAATGTATCATTCTAGTTAATCTATACACTCTCCAAGGCCAGTGTATCATTCTATTTAATCTATACGCACTCCAAGGCCAGTGTATCATTCTAGTTAATCTGTACTCTCTCCAAGACCAATGTATCATTCTAGTTAATCTATACTCTCTCCAAGGCCAATGTATCATTCTAGTTAATCTATACTCTCTCCAAGGCCAGTGTATCATTCTAGTTAATCTATAGTCTCACCAAGGCCAATGTATCATTCTATTTAATCTATACTCTCACCATGGCCAGTGTATCATTCTAGTTAATGTATACTCTCTCCCAGACCAATGTATCATTCTAGTTAATCTATAATCTCTCCAAGACAAATGTATCATTCTAGTTAATCTATACTCTCTCCAAGACCAATGTATCATTCTAGTTAATCTATACGCTCTCCAAGGCCAATGTATCATTCTAGTTAATCTGTACTGTCTCCAAGACCAATGTATCATTCTAGTTAATCTATACTCTCACCAAGGCCAGTGTATCATTCTAGTTAATCTATATTATCTCCCAGACCAATGTATCATTCTAGTTAATCTATACGCTTTCCAAGGCCAACGTATCATTCTAATTAATCAATACTCTCTCCAAGACCAATGTACATTCTAGTTAATCTTTACTCTCTTCAAGACCAATGTATCATTCTAGTTAATCTATACGCTCTCCAAGGACAATGTATCATTCTAATTAATCTATACTCTCTCCAAGACCAATGTATCATTCTAGTTAATCTATACTCTCTCCACGACCAATGTATCATTCTAGTTAATCTATACTCTCTCCAAGACCAATGTATCATTCTAGTTAATCTATCGTCTCTCCAAGGCCAATGTATCATTCTAGTTAATCTATAAAATCTCCAAGACCAATGTATCATTATAGTGAATCTATACTCTCTCCAAGACCAATGAATCATTCTGGTGAATCTACGGTCTACGAGGCCAATGTATCATTCTAGAGAATCTACGCTCTCCGAGGCCAGTGTATCATTCTAGTGAATCTAAGCTCTCCGAGGCCAGTGTATCATTCTAGTGAATCTACACTCTCCGAGGCCACAGTATCATTCTAGTGAGTCTACACTCTCCAAGGCCTGTGTACCATTCTAGTTAATCTACACTCTCTCCAAGGCCAATGTATCATTCTAGTTAATCTATAATCTCTCCAAGGCCAATGCATCATTTTAGTTAATCTATACTCTCTCCAAGGCTAATGTATCATTCTAGTTAATCTATACCCTCTCCAAGGCCAATGAATCATTCTAGTTAATCCATACACTCTCCAAGGCCAATGTATCATTCCAGATAATCTATACTCTCTTCAAGACCAATGTATCATTCTAGTTAATCTATAGTCTCTCCAAGGCCAGTGTATCATGCTCGTTAATCTATACTCTCTCCAAGGTCAATGTATCATTCTAGTAAATCTATAAAATCTCCAAGACCAATGTATCATTATAGTTAATCTATACTCTCTCCACGACCAATGAATCATTCTAGTGAATCTATGCTCTACGAGGCCAGTGTATCAGTCTAGTGAATCTACGCTCTCCGAGGCCAGTGTATAATTCTAATGAATCTTAGCTCTCCGAGGCCAGTGTATCGTTCTAGTGAATATACACTCTCCGAGGCCAGAGTATCATTCTCGTGAATCAACACTCTCAAAGGCCAGTGTACCATTCTAGTTAATCTACACTCTCTCCAAGGCCAATGTATCATTCTAATTAATCTATATTCTCTCCAAGGCCAATGTATCATTCTAGTTAATCTATACTCTCTCCAAGGCCAATGTATCATTCTAGTTAATCTATACTCTCTCCAAGGCCAATGTATCATTCTAGTTAATCTATACTCTCTCCATGAACAATGTAGCATTCTAGTTAATCTATACTCTCTCCAAGACCAATGTATCTTTCTAGTTAATCCATACTCTCTCCAAGAACAATGTATCATTCTAGTTAATCTATACTCTCTCCAAGACCAATGTATCATTCTAGTTAATCTATACTCTCTCCAAGACCAATGTATCATTCTAGTTAATCTGTACTCTCTCCAAGACCAATGTATCATTCTAGTAAATCTACACACTCTCCAAGGCCAATGTATCATTCTAGATAATCTATACCCTCTCCAAGGCCAGTGTATCATTCTAGTTAATCTAAAATCTCTCCAAGGCCAATGTATCATTCTAGTTAATCTATACACTCTCCAAGGCCAGTGTATCATTCTATTTAATCTATACGCACTCCAAGGCCAGTGTATCATTCTAGTTAATCTGTACTCTCTCCAAGACCAATGTATCATTCTAGTTAATCTATACTCTCTCCAAGGCCAATGTATCATTCTAGTTAATCTATACTCTCTCCAAGGCCAGTGTATCATTCTAGTTAATCTATAGTCTCACCAAGGCCAATGTATCATTCTATTTAATCTATACTCTCACCATGGCCAGTGTATCATTCTAGTTAATGTATACTCTCTCCCAGACCAATGTATCATTCTAGTTAATCTATAATCTCTCCAAGACAAATGTATCATTCTAGTTAATCTATACTCTCTCCAAGACCAATGTATCATTCTAGTTAATCTATACGCTCTCCAAGGCCAATGTATCATTCTAATTAATCTATACTCTCTCCAAGACCAATGTATCATTCTAGTTAATCTATACTCTCTCCAAGGCCAATGTATCATTCTAGTTAATCTATATACTCTCCAAGGCCAATGTATCATTCTATTTAATCTATACACTCTCCAAGACCAATGTATCATTCTAATTAATCTATATTCTCTCCAAGACCAATGTATAATTCTAGTTAATCTATACTCTCTCCAAGGCCAATGTATCATTCTAGTTAATCTATACACTCTCCAAGGCCAATGTATCATTCTATTTAATCTATACTCTCTCCAAGACCATTGTATCATTCTATTTAATCTATACTCTCTCCAAGACCAGTGTATCATTTGAGTTAATCCACACTCTCTCCAAGACCAATGTATCATTCTAGTTAATCTATATTATCTCCAATACCAATGTATCATTCTAGTTAATCTATACTCTGTCGAAGACCAATGTATCATTCTAGCTAATCTATACTCTCTCCAAGGCCAGTGTATCATACTAGTTAATCTATACTCTCTCCAGGACCAATGTATCATTCTAGTTAATCTATACTCTCTCCAAGACCAGTGTATCATTTGAGTTAATCCACACTCTCTATAAGACCAATGTATCATTCTAGTTAATCTATACTCTCTCCAAGACCAATGTATCATTCTAGTTAATCCACACTCTCTTCAAGACCAGTGTATCATTCTAGTTAATCTATACTCTCTACAAGACCAATGTATCATTCTAGTTAATCTACACTCTCTTCAAGGCCAGTGTATCATTCTAGTTAATTTATACTCTCTCCAAGGCCTGTGTATCATTCTCGTTAATCTACACTCTCTCCAAGACAAATGTATCATTCTAGTTAATCTATACTCTCTCCAAAGCCAGTGTATCATTCGAGTTAATCTATACTCTCCTCAAGAACAATGTATCATTCTAGTTAATCTATACTCTCTCCAAGACCAATGTATCATTCTAGTTAATCTATACTCTCTCCAAGGCAGGTGTATCATTCTAGTTAATCTATACTCTCTCCCAGACCAATGTATCATTCTAGTTAATCCACACTCTCTCCAAGACCAATGTATCATTCTAGTTAATCTATACTCTCTCTAAGACCAATGTATCATTCTAGTTAATCTATACTCTCTCGGAGACCAATGTATGATTCAGTTAATCTATAATCACTCCAAGACCAATGTATCATTCTAGTTAATCTATACTCTCTCTAAGACCAGTGTATCATTCTAGTTAATCTATACACTCTCCACGACCAATGAATCATTCTAGTTAATCTATACTCTCTCCATGACCAGTGTATCATTTGAGTTAATCCACACTCTCTCCAAGACCAATGTATCATTCTAGTTAATCTATATTATCTCCAAGACCAATGTATCATTCTAGTTAACCTATACTCTCTCGAAGACCAATGTATCATCTAGCTAATCTATACTCTCTCCAAGGCCAGTGTATCATTCTAGTTAATCTATACTCTCTCCAGGACCAATGTATCATTCTAGTTAATCTATACTCTCTCCAAGACCAGTGTATCATTTGAGTTAATCCACACTCTCTCCAAGACCAATGTATCATTCTAGTTAATCTATACTCTCTCCAAGACCAATGTATCATTCTAGTTAATCTATACTCTCTCTAAGACCAGTGTATCATTCTAGTTAATCTATACACTCTCCAAGACCAATGTATCATTCTAGTAAATCCACACTCTCTTCAAGGCCAGTGTATCATTCTAGTTAATCTATACTCTCTCCAAGACCAATGTATCATTCTAGTTAATCTACACTCTCTTCAAGGCTAGTGTATCATTCTAGTTAATTTATACTCTCTCCAAGGCCTGTGTATCATTCTCGTTAATCCACACTCTCTCCAAGACCAATGTATCATTCTAGTTAATCTATACTCTCTCCAAAGCCAGTGTATCATTCTTGTTAATCTATACTCTCCTCAAGAACAATGTATCATTCTAGTTAATCTATACTCTCTCCAAGACCAATGTATCATTCTAGTTAATCTATACTCTCTCCAAGGCAGGTGTATCATTCTAGTTAATCTATACTGTCTCCAAGACCAATGTATCATTCTAGTTAATCTATACTCTCTCCAAGACCAATGTATCATTCTAGTTAATCTACACTCTCTCCAAGACCACTCTATCATTCTAGTTAATCTACACTCTCTCCAATGCCAATGTATCATTCTAGTTAATCTACAATATCTCCAAGGCCAATGTATCATTCTAGTTAATCCACACTCTCTCCAAGACCAATGTATCATTCTAGTTAATCTATACTCTCTCCAAGACCAGTGTATCATTTGAGTTAATCCACACTCTCTCCAAGACCAATGTATCATTCTAGTTAATCTATATTATCTCCAAGACCAATGTATCATTCTAGTTAATTTATACTCTCTCGAAGACCAATGTATCATTCTAGCTAATCTATACTCTCTCCAAGGCCAGTGTATCATTCTAGTTAATCTATACTCTCTCCAGGACCAATGTATCATTCTAGTTAATCTATACTCTCTCCAAGACCAGTGTATCATTTGAGTTAATCCACACTCTCTCCAAGACCAATGTATCATTCTAGTTAATCTATACTCTCTCCAAGACCAATGTATCATTCTAGTTAATCTATAATCTCTCCAAGACCAGTGTATCATTCTAGTTAATCTATACACTCTCCAAGACCAATGTATCATTCTAGTAAATCCACACTCTCTTCAAGGCCAATGTATCATTCTCGTTAATCTATACTCTCTCCAAGACCAATGTATCATTCTAGTTAATCTACACTCTCTTCAAGGCTAGTGTATCATTCTAGTTAATTTATACTCTCTCCAAGGCCTGTGTATCATTCTCGTTAATCTACACTCTCTCCAAGACCAATGTATCATTCTAGTTAATCTATACTCTCTCCAAAGCCAGTGTATCATTCTAGTTAATCTATACTCTCCTCAAGAACAATGTATCATTCTAGTTAATCTATACTCTCTCCAAGACCAATGTATCATTCTAGTTAATCTATAATCTCTCCAAGGCAGGTGTATCATTCTAGTTAATCTATACTGTCTCCAAGACCAATGTATCATTCCAGTTAATCTATACTCTTTCCAAGACCAATGTATCATTCTAGTAAATCTACACTCTCTCCAAGACCACTGTATCATTCTAGTTAATCTAAACTCTCTCCAATGGCAATGTATCATTCTAGTTAATCTATACTCTCTCCAAGACCAGTGTATCATTTGTGTTAATCCACACTCTCTCCAAGACCAATGTATCATTCTAGTTAATCTATACTCTCTCCAAGACCAAGGTATCATTCTAGTTAATCTATAGTCTCTCGGAGACCAATGTATCATTCAGTTAATCTATAATCTCTCCAAGGCCAATGTATCTTTCTAGATAATCTATACTCTCTCCAAGACCAATGTATCATTCCAGTTAATCTAAACTCTCTCCACGACCAACGAATCATTCTAATTAATCTATACTCTCTCCAAGACCAGTGTATCATTTGAGATAATCCACACTCTCTCCAAGACCAATGTATCATTCTAGTTAATCTATACTCTCTCCAAGACCAATGTATCATTCTAGTTAATCAATACTCTCTCGAAGACCAATGTATCATTCTAACTAATCTATACTCTCTCCAAGGCTAGTGTATCATTCTCGTTAATCTACACTCTCTCCAAAACCAATCTATCATTCTAGTTAATCTATACTCTCTCCAAGACCAATATATCATTCTAGTTAATCTATACTCTCTCCTAGACCAATGTATCATTCTAGTTAATCTATACTCTCTCCAAGGCCAGTGTATCATTCTAGTTAATCTATAGTTCCTCCAAGACCAATGTATCATTCTAGTTAATCTATACTCTCTCCAAGACCAATGTATCATTCTAGCTAATCTATACTCTGTCCAAGACCAACGTATCATTCTAGTTAATCTACACTCTCTCCAAGGCCAATGTATCATTCTAGTTAATCTACATTCTCTCAAAAACCAATGTATCATTGTAGTTAATCTGTAATCTCTCCAAGGCCAATGTATCATTCTAGACAATCTATACTCTCTCCAAGACCAATGTATCATTCTAGTTAATCTAAACTCTCTCCAAGACCAATGTATCATTCTATTTAATCTATACTCTCTCCAAGACCAGTGTATCATTTGAGTTAATCCACACTCTCTCCAAGACCAATGTATCATTCTAGTTAATCTATATTATCTCCAATACCAATGTATCATTCTAGTTAATCTATACTCTGTCGAAGACCAATGTATCATTCTAGCTAATCTATACTCTCTCCAAGGCCAGTGCATCATTCTAGTTAATCTATACTCTCTCCAGGACCAATGTATCATTCTAGTTAATCTATACTCTCTCCAAGACCAGTGTATCATTTGAGTTAATCCACACTCTCTATAAGACCAATGTATCATTCTAGTTAATCTATACTCTCTCCAAGACCAATGTATCATTCTAGTGAATCCACACTCTCTTCAAGACCAGTGTATCATTCTAGTTAATCTATACTCTCTCGGAGACCAATGTATGATTCAGTTAATCTATAATCACTCCAGGGCCAATGTATCTTTCTAGATAATCTATACTCTGTCCAAGACCAATGTATCATTCTAGTTAATCTAAACTCTCTCCACGACCAATGAATCATTCTAGTTAATCTATACTCTCTCCAAGACCAGTGTATCATTTGAGTTAATCCACACTCTCTCCATGACCAATGTATCATTCTAGTTAATCTATATTATCTCCAAGACCAATGTATCATTCTAGTTAATCTATACTCTCTCGAAGACCAATGTATCATTCTAGCTAATCTATACTCTCTCCAAGGCCAGTGTATCATTCTAGTTAATCTATACTCTCTCCAGGACCAATGTATCATTCTAGTTAATCTATACTCTCTCCAAGACCAGTGTATCATTTGAGTTAATCCACACTCTCTCCAAGACCAATGTATCATTCTAGTTAATCTATACTCTCTCCAAGACCAATGTATCATTCTAGTTAATCTATACTCTCTCCAAGACCAGTGCATCATTCTAGTTAATGTATACACTCTCCAAGACCAATGTATCATTCTAGTAAATCCACACTCTCTTCAAGGCCAGTGTATCATTCTAGTTAATCTATACACTCTCCAAGACCAATGTATCATTCTAGTTAATCTACACTCTCTTCAAGGCTAGTGTATCATTCTAGTTAATTTATACTCTCTCCAAGGCCTGTGTATCATTCTCGTTAATCTACACTCTCTCCAAGACCAATGTATCATTCTAGTTAGTCTATACTCTCTCCAAAGCCAGTGTATCATTCTAGTTAATCTATACTCTCCTCAAGAACAATGTATCATTCTAGTTAATCTATACTCTGTCCAAGACCAATGTATCATTCTAGTTAATCTAAACTCTCTCCACGACCAATGAATCATTCTAGTTAATCTATACTCTCTCCAAGACCAGTGTATCATTTGAGTTAATCCACACTCTCTCCAAGACCAATGTATCATTCTAGTTAATCTATATTATCTCCAAGACCAATGTATCATTCTAGTTAATCTATACTCTCTCGAAGACCAATGTATCATTCTAGTTAATCTACAATCTCTCCAAGGCCAATGTATCATTCTAGTTAATCCACACTCTCTCCAAGACCAATGTATCATTCTAGTTAATCTATACTCTCTCCAAGACCAGTGTATCATTTGAGTTAATCCACACTCTCTCCAAGACCAATGTATCATTCTAGTTAATCTATATTATCTCCAAGACCAATGTATCATTCTAGTTAATCTATACTCTCTCGAAGACCAATGTATCATTCTAGCTAATCTATACTCTCTCCAAGACCAATGTATCATTCTTGTTAATCTATACTCTCTCCAAGACCAGTGTATCATTCTAGTTAATCTATACACTCTCCAAGACCAATGTACCATTCTAGTAAATCCACACTCTCTTCAAGGCCAGTGTATCATTCTCGTTAATCTATACTTTCTCCAAGACCAATGTATCATTCTAGTTAATCTACACTCTCTCCAAGACCACTGTATCATTCTAGTTAATCTATACTCTCTCCAAGACCAATGTATCATTCTAGTTAATCAATACTCTCTCGAAGACCAATGTATCATTCTAGCTAATCTATACTCTCTCCAAGGCTAGTGTATCATTCTCGTTAATCTACACTCTCTCCAAAACCAATCTATCATTCTAGTTAATCTATACTCTCTCCAAGACCAATGTATCATTCTAGTTAATCTATACTCTCTCCAAAGCCAGTGTATCATTCTAGTTAATCTATACTCTCTGCAAGACCAATGTATCATTCTAGTTAATCTATACTCTCTCCTAGACCAATGTATCATTCTAGTTAATCTATACTCTCTCCAAGGCCAGTGTATCATTCTAGTTAATCTATAGTTCCTCCAAGACCAATGTATCATTCTAGTTAATCTATACTCTCTCCAAGACCAATGTATCATTCTAGCTAATCTATACTCTGTCCAAGACCAACGTATCATTCTAGTTAATCTACACTCTCTCCAAGGCCAATGTATCATTCTAGTTAATCTACATTCTCTCAAAAACCAATGTATCATTGTAGTTAATCTGTAATCTCTCCAAGGCCAATGTATCATTCTAGACAATCTATACTCTCTCCAAGACCAATGT